>CM074752.1:0-35000 GCA_037367245.1 Phrynocephalus guinanensis | reverse complement strand
GCCGATCCGGGAATGTAGCGGAATCCGAACACATTTTTCGACATTTCCATGTCGATATCGAGGCGCCGATCCGGGAATGTCGCGGAATTCTGGACACATTTTGTGACATTCTGATGTCGATATCGTGGCGCCGATCCAGGAATGTCACAGAATTGCGGATACATTTTTTGACATTCCCGGGTCGATATCGAGGAGCCGATCCGGGAATGTCGCGAAATTCTGGACACATTTTTCTACATTCCCAGGTCAATATCGAGGCACCGATCCAGGAATGTCGCGAAATTCTGGACACATTTTTCTACATTCCCAGTTCAATATCGAGGCACCGATCCGGGAATGTCGCGGAATTCCGGACATATTTTTTGACATTCCTGGGTCGATATTGAGACGCTGATCTGGGAATGCCGCGGAATTCCGGACACATTTTTTGACATTCCCATGTAAATATCAAGACGCCGATTCGGGAATGCCGCAGAATTCCAGACACATTTTATGACATTCTCATTGTTGATATCGAGGCGCCGATCCGGGAATGTCGCGGAAACCAGACACATTTTTCGACATTCCCTGGTTGATATCAAGGCGCCGATCCGGGAATGTCGCGAAATTCTGGACACATTTTTCTACATTTTTGGGTCGATATCAAGGTGCCGATCCGGGAATGCCGCGGAAGTCCGGACATATTTTTCGACATTCTTGGGTAGATATCGAGGCGCCGATTAGGGAAGGCTGCGGAATTCTTGACACATTTTTTGACATTTCCGGGTGGATATCGAGGCGCCCATCAGGGAACATCGCGGAAATCCGGACTCATTTTTCCACATTCCCGGGTGGATATCGATGCGCCAATCCGGGAATGTCGCGGAATCCGGACCCCTTTTTCCACATTCCCATGTTGATATCTATGTGCCGATCCAGGAATGTTGTAGAATTCCGGTCCCCTTTTCCCACATTCCCATGTCGAAATTGAGGCGCCGATCCAGGAATGTTGCGGAATTTCGGACACATTTTTCTACATTCTTGGGTCAATATCGAGGCGCCGATCCGGGAATGTCGCGGAATTCCGGACATATTTTTTGAGATTCCTGGGTAGATATCGAGGCGCCGATCAGGGAAGGCTGCGGAATTCTAGACACATTTTTCGACATTTCCGGGTGGATATTGAGGCGCCCAACCGGGAACATCGCGGAGTTTTGGAATCATTTTTCCACATTCCCGGGTGGATATCGAGGCGCTGATCCGGGAATGTCGCGGAATTCCGGACCCATTTTTCCACATTCCCATGTCGATATCTTGGCGCTGATCCACGAATGTTGGGTAATTTCGGACACATTTTCCGACATTCCCTGTTGGATATCGAGGCGCCGATCTGGGAATGCCGTGGAATCCCGGATACGTTTTTTGACATTCCAGGGAATCTATCGAGGCGCTGATCCAGGAATGTCACGGAATTCTGGACAAATTTTTCGACATTCCCATGTCGATATCGAGGCGCCGATCCGGGAATGTCGCGGAATTCCGGAAACATTTTATGACATTCTGATGTCGATATCGTGGCGCCGATCCAGGAATGCCAAAGAATTGCGGACACAGCTTTCGACATTTCTGGGTGGATATCGAGGGGACGATCTGGGAATGACACGGAATCCCGGATACATTTTTCAACATTCCTGGGTCGATATCGAGGCGCCGATTCGGGAATGTCGCGAAATTCCGGACACATTTTTTGACATTCCCTGGTGGATATCGAGGCGCCGATCCGGGAATGCCACGGAATTACGGCCACATTTTTCGACATTCCCGGGTGGATATCGAGGCGCCAATCCGGGAATGTCGCAGAATCCGGACACATTTTTCAACATTACCATGTCGATATCGAGGCGCTGATCCGGGAATGTCGCGGAATTTCGGACACATTTTATGACATTCTGATGTCGATATCGTGGGGCCGATCCAGGAATGTCACAGAATTGCAGATACATTTTTTGACATTCCCGGGTCGATATCGAGGAGCTGATCCGGGAATGTCGCGAAATTCTGGACACATTTTTCTACATTCCCAGGTCTATATCGAGGCACCGATCCGGGAATTTCGCGGAATTCTGGACATATTTTTTGACATTCTTGGGTCGATATTGAGACGCAGATCTGGGAATGCAGCGGAATTCCGGACACATTTTTCAACATTCCCATGTCGATATCAAGGCCGGGAATGTCGTGGGATTCCGTACACTTTTTTCGATGTTCTCATGTCGATATCGAGACGCCGATCCGGGAATATTGCGGAATTCAGGACACAGTTTTCGGAATTCCCATGTCGATATCGAGACGCCGATTCGGGAATGTTGCAGAATTCCAGACACATTTTATGACATTCTCATGTTGATATCGAGGCGCCGATCCAGGAATGTCATGGAATTCCGGAAGCATTTTTTGACATTCCCATGTTGATATCGAGATGCCGATCCGGGAATGTTGCGGAATTCAAGAAACATTTTATGACATTCCCATGTCAAAATCGAGGCGCCGATCTGGGAATGTCGCGGAATCCGAACACATTTTTCGACATTCCCTGGTGGATATCGAGGCGCGGATCTGGGAATGCCGCGGAATTCCGGACTCATTTCTCGACATTCCCGGGTAGATATTGAGGCATCGATCCGGGAATGTCACAGAATGTCACAGAATTCTAGACATATTTTTCAATTTTGCGGAATTCTAGACACATTTTTCAATATCGCGGAATTCCGGAAACATTTTATGACATTCTGATGTCGATATCGTGGCGCCGATCCAGTAATGTCACAGAATTGCGGACACAGTTTTCGACATTTCTAGGTGGATATCGAGGGGCCGATCCGGGAATGCCGCGGAATCCCAGATATATTTTTCGACATTCCCGGGTTGATATCGAGGCGCTAATCCGGGAATGTCGCAAAATTCTGGACACATTTTTCTACATTCCCAGATCAATATCAAGGCGCCGATCCGGGAATGTCGCGGAATTCGGGACATATTTTTTGACATTCCTTGGTCGATATTGAAACGCCGATCTGGGAATGTCGCAGAATTCCGGACACATTTTTCGACATTCGCATGTCAATATCGGGGCGCCGATCCGGGAATTTCGTGGAATTCCAGACACATTTTATGACATTCCCATGTCGATATCGAGGCGACGATCCGGGAATGTCGCGGAATCCGGACACATTTTTCAACATTCCCGGGTCGATATTGAGGTGCTGATTCGGGAATGTCACAGAATTCTACACACATTTTTCGACATTCCCGGGTGGATATTGAGGCGCCGATCCGGGAATGCCGCGGAATTCCGGATTCATTTTTCGACATTCCCGGGTAGATATCGAGGCGCTGATCCGGGAATGTCACAGAATTCTGCACACATTTTTCGACATTCCTGGGTGGATATCAAGGCGCCGATACGGGAATGCCGCGGTATCCGGGATACATTTTTCGACATTCCTGGATCGATATCCAGGTTCCGATTCGGGAATGTCGCAAAATTCTGGACACATTTTTTTACATTCCCACGTCAATATCGTGGCGCCGATCCGGGAATGTCGCGGAATTCCGGACATATTTTTTGACATTCCTGGGTCGATATTGAGATGCCGATCTGGGAATGCCGCGGAATTCTGGACACAATCTTCGACATTCCCACGTCGATATCGAGGGGCCGATCCAGAAATTTCGTGGAATTCCGGACACATTTCATGACATTCCCATGTTGATATCGAGGCACCGATCCGGGAATGTCGCAAAATTCTGGACACATTTTTTTACATTGCCAGAATAATTTCAAGGCGCCGATCCGGGAATGTCGTGGGATTCCAGACACATTTTATGACATTCCCATGTTGATATCGAGGCACCAATCCGGGAATGTCACGGAATTCCGGACACTTTTTTCGACATTCTCCTGTCGATATAGAGACGCCGATCTGGGAATGTTGCGGAATTCAGGATACAGTTTTCGGAATTCCCATGTCAATATCGAGACGCCGATCTGGGAATGTCGCAGAATTCCAGACACATTTTATGACATTCCCATGTTGATATCGAGGCGCCGATCCAGGAATGTCGCGGAATTCGGACACATTTTTCAACATTCCCAGGTCGATATTGAGGCGCCGATCCGGGAATGTCGCGAAATTCCGGACACATTTTTCGACATTCCAATGTCGATATCGAGGCGCCGATCCGGGAATGTCGCGGAATTCCGGACACATTTTATGATATTCCCATGTCGATATCGAGGCACTGATCCGGGAATGTCGCGGAATTCTGGACACATTTTTCCACATTCCTGGGTGGATATCAAGGCGCCGATCCGGGAACGCCGTAGAATTCCGGACACATTTTTCGACATTCCCATGTCGATATTGAGACGCCGATTCGGGAATGTCGCGGAATTCCAGACACATTTGATGACATTCCCATGTCAATACCGAGGCTCCGATCCGGGAATGTCGCGGAAACCGGACACATTTTTCGACATTCCCTGGTTGATATCAAGGCACCGATCCGGGAATGTCGCGAAATTCTGGACACATTTTTCTACATTCTTGGGTCGATATCAAGGTGCCGATCCGGGAATGCCGCGGAAGTCCGGACATATTTTTCGACATTCTTGGGTAGATATCGAGGTGCCGATTAGGGAAGGCTGCGGAATTCTTGACACATTTTTCGACATTTCCGGGTGGATATCGAGGCGCCCATCAGGGAACATCGCGGAAATCCGGACTCATTTTTCCACATTCCCGGGTGGATATCGAGGCGCCAATCCGGGAATGTCGCAGAATTCTGGACCCATTTTTTGACATTCCCATGTTGATATCGAGGTGCCGATCAGGGAATGTTGTGGAATTCCGGGTCCCATTTTTTTGACATTCCCATGTCAATATCGAGGCGCCGATCCAGGAATGTTGTGGAATTTCGGACACATTTTTTGACATTCTTGGGTCGATATCGAGGCGCCGATCCGGGAATGTCGCGGAATTCCGGACATATTTTTTGAGATTCCTGGGTAGATATCGAGGCGCCGATCTGGGAATGTCGTGGAATTCCGGACATATTTTTTGAGATTCCTGGGTAGATATCGAGGCGCCGATCAGGGAAGGCTGCGGAATTCTAGACACATTTTTCGACATTTCCGGGTGGATATTGAGGCGCCCAACCGGGAACATCGCGGAATTTCGGAATCATTTTTCCACATTCCCGGGTGGATATCGAGGCGCTGATCCGGGAATGTCACGGAATTCCGGACACTTTTTTCGACATTCTCATGTCGATATCGAGACGCCGATCCGGGAATGTTGTGGAAATTCCGGATACATTTTTTTTTCGACATTCCCATGTCGATATCAAGACGCCGATCCGGGAATGTCGCAGAATTCCAGACACATTTTATGACATTCCGATGTTGATTTCGAGGCGCCGATCCGGGAATGTCGTGGAATCCGGACACATTTTTCAACATTCCCGGGTCAATATTGAGGCCCCGATCCGGGAATGTCGCGAAATTCCGGACACAAATTTGCGACATTCCCATGTCGATATCGAGGCGCCGATCCGGGAATGTCTCGGAATTCCGGACACATTTTATGATATTCCCATGTCGATATCGAGACGCCGATCCGGGAATGTCGTGGAATTCTGGACACATTTTTCCACATTCCTGGGTGGATATCAAGGCACCGATCCGGGAACGGCGTGGAATTCCGGACACATTTTTCCACCTTCGCAGGTGGATATTGAGGCGCCGATCCGGGAATGCCGTGGAATTTAGGACTCATTTTTCGACATTCCCATGTCGATAAAGAGGTGCCGATCAGGGAATTCTGTGGAATTCCAGACACATTTCATGACATTTCCATGTCGATATCGAGGCGCCGATCCGGGAATGGCGCGGAATTCCGGTCACATTTTTCGACATTCCCGGGTCGATATAGAGGTGCCGATCCGGGAATGCCGCGGAATTTAGGACTCATTTTTCGACATTCCCATGTCGATAACGAGGTGCCGATCCGGGAATGGCGCGGAATTCCGGACACATTTTTTTGCCATTCCCGTGTCGATATCGAGGTGCCGATCAGGGAAGGGCGTGGAATTCAGGACGCATTTTTCGACATTCCCATGACGATAACGAGGTGCCGATCCGGGAATGGCGCAGAATTCAGGACACATTTTATGACATTCCCATGTCGATATCGAGGCTCCGATCCGGGAATGGTGCAAAATTCCGGACACATTTTTTGACATTCCCGGGTGGATATCGAGGCGCCGATCAGGGAATGCCGCGGAATTCTGGACACATTTTATGACATTCTCATGTCAATATCGAGACGCCGATCCAGGAATGCTGCGGAATTCCGGATACATTTTTCGACATTCCAGGGTGTCTATCGAGGCACTGATCCGGGAATGTCACGGATTTCCGGACACATTTTTTGACATTCCTGGGTCGATATCGAGGTGCCAATACTAGAATGCCGCGAAATTCCGGATACATTTTTCGACATTCCAGGGTGTCTATCGAGGCACCGACCCGGGAATGTCACGGATTTCCGGACACAATTTTTGAAATTCCTGGGTTGGTATAGAGGTGCCGATCCGGGAATGCTGCGGAATTTAGGACTCATTTTTTGACATTGCCGGGTCGATATCGAGGCGCCGATCTGGGAATGTCGCTGAATTCCAGACACATTTTTTGACATTCCCGGGTGGATATAGAGACGCCGATCCAGGAATGCCGCGGAATTCCGGACACATTTTTCAGCATTCCCGGGTCGATAGCAAGGCGCTGATCCGGGAATGCCATGGAATTCCGGACACATTTTTTGTCATTCTTGGGTGGATATCGAGGCGCCGATTCGTGAATGCCGCGGAATTCCGGACACATTTTTCCACATTCCCAGGTGGATATTGAGGCGCCGATCCGGGAATGTCACGGAATTCCGGACAGATTTTTCGACATTCCCATGTCGATAACGAGGTGCCGATCCGGGAATGGCACGGAATTCCGGACACATTTTTTGACATTCCCGTGTCGATATCGAGGTGCCAATCAGGGAAGGGCGTGGAATTCAGGACGCATTTTTCGACATTCCCATGTCGATAACGAGGTGCCGATCTGGGAATGGCGCAGAATTCAGGACACATTTTTTGACATTCCAGGGTCGATATCGAGGTGCCGATCAGGGAAGGGCATGGAATTCCGGACACATTTTATGACATTCCCATGTCGATATCGAGGCTCCGATCCGGGAATGGTGCAAAATTCCGGACACATTATTTGACATTCCCGGGTCGATATTCGTGGAATTCCGGACACATTTTTTTATATTCCCGGGTGAATATCGAGGCGCCGATCCAGAAATGCAGCGGAATTCCGGACACATTTTTCGACACTCCCGGGTCGATAGCGAGGCGCCGATTCCGGGAATGGCGCGGAATTCCGGTCACATTTTTCGACATTCCTGGGTCGATATAGAGGTGCCGATCCGGGAATGCCGCGGAATTTAGGACTCATTTTTCGACATTCCCATGTCGATATCGAGGCGCTGATCAGGGAATGCCGCGGAATTCTGGACACATTTTATGACATTCCCATGTCGGTATCGAGGCGCCGATCCGGGAATGTCATGGAATTCCGGACACATTTTTCGACATTCTCATGTTAATATCAAGATGCCGATCCATGAATGCTGCGGAATTCCAGATACATTTTTCGACATTCCAGGGTGTCTATCGAGGCACTGACCTGGGAATGTCACGGATTTCCGGACACATTTTTTGACATTCCTGGGTCGATATCGAGGTGCCAATACTAGAATGCCGCGAAATTCCGGATACATTTTTCGACATTCCAGGGTGTCTATCGAGGCACCGATCCGGGAATGTCACGGATTTTCGGACACAATTTTTGACATTCCTGGGTTGATATAGAGGTGCCGATCTGGGAATGCCGTGGAATTTAGGACTCATTTTTCGACATTCCTGGGTCGATATTGAGGCGCCGATCCGGGAAAGTCGCGGAATTCCAGACACATTTTTTGACATTCCCGGGTGGATATAGAGACGCCGATCCAGGAATGCCGCGGAATTCCGGACGCATTTTTCAACATTCCCGGGTCGATAGCAAGGCGCTGATCCGGGAATGCCATGGAATTCCGGACACAGTTTTTGTCATTCTTGGGTGGATATCGAGGTGCCGATTCGGGAATGCCGCGGAATTCCGGACACATTTTTCCACATTCCCAGGTGGATATTGAGGCGCCGATCTGGGAATGTCACGGAATTCCGGACAGATTTTTCGACATTCCCATGTCGATAACGAGGTGCCGATCCGGGAATGGCGCGGAATTCCGGACACATTTTTTGCCATTCCCGTGTCGATATCGAGGAATTGCCGATCCCATGTCGATAACGAGGGATCCGGGAATGGCGCAGAATTCCGGACACATTTTTTGACATTCCCATGTCGATATCGAGGAGGTGCCGATCCGGGAATGGGCGTGGAATTCCGGACACATTTTTTTTCGACATTCCCCATTTTTGTGTCGATATCGAGGCGCCGATCCAGGAATGCAGCGGAATTCCGGACACATTTTTCGACATTCCCGGGTCGATAGCGAGGCGCCAATCCAGGAATGCCGTGGAATTCAGGACTCATTTTTCGACATTCCCATGTCAATATCGATGCGCCGATCTGGGAATTATGCGGAATTCCAGACACATTTTATGACATTTCCATGTCGATATCGAGGCGCCGATCAGGGAATGGCGCGGAATTCCAGTCACATTTTTCGACATTCCCAGGTCGATATCGAGGTGCCGATCCGGGAATGCCGCGGAATTTAGGACTCATTTTTCGATATTCCCATGTCGATAAAGAGGTGCCGATCAGGGAATGGCGTGGAATTCCGGACACATTTTTGACATTCCCGGGTCGATATCGAGGCGCTGATCAGGGAATGCCGCGGAATTCTGGACACATTTTATGACATTCCCATGTCGGTATCGAGGCGCCGATCCGGGAATGTCATGGAATTCCGGATACATTTTTCGACATTCTCATGTTAATATCAAGACGCCGATCCAGGAATGCTGTGGAATTCCAGATACATTTTTCGACATTCCAGGGTGACTATCGAGGCACTGACCCGGGAATGTCACGGATTTCCGGACACATTTTTTGACATTCCTGGGTCGATATCGAGGTGCCAATACTAGAATGCCGTCGAAATTCCGGATACATTTTTTGACATTCCAGGGTGTCTATCGAGGCACCGATCCGGGAATGTCACGGATTTCCAGACACATTTTTTGACATTCCTGGGTCGATATCGAGGTGCCGATCCGGGAATGTCGCGAAATTCCGGACACATTTTTTGACATTCCCGGGTGGATATCGAGGCGCCGATCAGGGAATGCCGCGGAATTCTGGACACATTTTATGACATTCTCATGTCAATATCGAGACGCCGATCCAGGAATGCTGCGGAATTCCGGATACATTTTTCGACATTCCAGGGTGTCTATCGAGGCACTGATCCGGGAATGTCACGGATTTCCGGACACATTTTTTGACATTCCTGGGTCGATATCGAGGTGCCAATACTAGAATGCCGCGAAATTCCGGATACATTTTTCGACATTCCAGGGTGTCTATCGAGGCACCGATCCGGGAATTTCATGGATTTCCGGACACAATTTTTGACATTCCTGGGTCGATATAGAGGTGCCGATCCGGGATTGCCGTGGAATTTAGGACTCATTTTTCGACATTCCCGGGTCGATATCGAGGTGCCAATCAGGGAAGGGCGTGGAATTCAGGACGCATTTTTCGACATTCCCATGTCGATAACGAGGTGCCGATCCGGGAATGGCGCAGAATTCAGGACACATTTTTTGACATTCCCATGTCGATATCGAGGCTCCGATCCGGGAATGGTGCAAAATTCCGGACACATTTTTTGACATTCCCGGTCGATATCTTCGCCGATCGGGAATGTCGGAATTTCGGACACATTTTTTGACATTCCCGGGTGAATATCGAGGCGCCGATCCAGGAATGCAGCGGAATTCTGGACACATTTTATGACATTCCCGGGTGGATATAGAGACGCCGATCCAGGAATGCCGCGGAATTCCGGACACATTTTTTTGACATTCCCCGGGTCGATAGCGAAGGCCGATCCGGGAATGCGCGGGAATTCCCGGTCGATACATTTCGGGACATTCCATGGAATTCCGGACACATTTTTTGTCATTCCTAGGTGGATATCGAGGCGCCGATTCGGGAATGCCGCGGAATTCCGGACACATTTTTGAACATTCCCGGGTCGATAGCAAGGCGCTGATCCGGGAATGCCATGGAATTCCGGACACATTTTTTGTCATTCCTAGGTGGATATCGAGGCGCCGATTCGGGAATGCCGCGGAATTCCGGACACATTTTTCCACATTCCCAGGTGGATATTGAGGCGCCGATCCGGGAATGTCACGGAATTCCGGACAGATTTTTCGACATTCCCATGTCAATAACGAGGTGCCGATCCGGGAATGGCGCGGAATTCCGGACACATTTTTTGCCATTCCCGTGTCGATATCGAGGTGCCGATCAGGGAAGGGCGTGGAATTCAGGATGCATTTTTCGACATTCCCATGTCGATAACGAGGTGCCGATCCGGGAATGGCGCAGAATTCAGGACACATTTTATGACATTCCCATGTCGATATCGAGGCTCCGATCCGGGAATGGTGCAAAATTCCGGACACATTTTTTGACATTTCCGGGTGGATATCGAGGCGCTGATCAGGGAATGCCGCGGAATTCTGGACACATTTTATGACATTCTCATGTCAATATCGAGACGCCGATCCAGGAATGCTGCGGAATTCCGGATACATTTTTCGACATTCCAGGGTGCCTATCGAGGCACTGATCCGGGAATGTCACGGATTTCCGGACACATTTTTTGACATTCCTGGGTCGATATCGAGGTGCCAATACTAGAATGCCGCGAAATTCCGGATACATTTTTCGACATTCCAGGGTGTCTATCGAGGCAACGATCCGGGAATTTCACGGATTTCCGGACACAATTTTTGACATTCCTGGGTCGATATAGAGGTGCCGATCCGGGATTGCCGTGGAATTTAGGACTCATTTTTCGACATTGCCGGGTCGATATCGAGGCGCCGATCTGGGAATGTTGCTGAATTCCAGACACATTTTTTGACATTCCCGGGTGGATATAGAGACGCCGATCCAGGAATGCCGCGGAATTCCGGACACATTTTTCAGCATTCCCGGGTCGATAGCAAGGCGCTGATCCGGGAATGCCATGGAATTCCAGACACATTTTTTGTCATTCTTGGGTGGATATCGAGGCGCCGATTCGTGAATGCCGCGGAATTCCGGACACATTTTTCCACATTCCCAGGTGGATATTGAGGCGCCGATCCGGGAATGTCACGGAATTCCGGACAGATTTTTCGACATTCCCATGTCGATAACGAGGTGCCGATCCGGGAATGGCACGGAATTCCGGACACATTTTTTGACATTCCCGTGTCGATATCGAGGTGCCGATCAGGGAAGGGCGTGGAATTCAGGATTCAGGACGCATTTTTCGACATTCCCATGTCGATAACGAGGTGCCGATCTGGGAATGGCGCGGAATTCCGGACACATTTTTTGACATTCCAGGGTCGATATCGAGGTGCCGATCAGGGAAGGGCATGGAATTCCGGACACATTTTTATGACATTCCCATGTCGATATCGAGGCTCCGATCCGGGAATGCGAGGTGTGGAATTCCGTGGGACACATTTTTTGACATTCCCGGGTCGATATCGAGGCGCCGATCCGGGAATTCCGGAATTCCGGACACATTTTTTGACATTCCCGGGTGATATATCGAGGCGCCGATCCAGGAATGCAGCGGAATTCCGGACACATTTTTCGACATTCCCGGGTCGATATCGAGGCGCCGATCCGGGAATGGCGCGGAATTCCGGACACACATTTTTCGACATTCCCATGTCGATATCGAGGTGCCGATCCGGGAATGGCGTGGAATTCCGGACACATTTTTTGACATTCCCGGGTCGATATCGAGGCGCCGATCAGGGAATGCCGCGGAATTCTGGACACATTTTATGACATTCCCATGTCGGTATCGAGGCGCCGATCCGGGAATGTCATGGAATTCCGGACACATTTTTCGACATTCTCATGTAATATCAAGACGCCGATCCGGGAAATGCTGTGGAATTCCAGATACATTTTTCGACATTCCAGGGTGTCTATCGAGGCACTGATCCGGGAATGTCACGGATTTCCGGACACATTTTTTGACATTCCTGGGTCGATATCGAGGTGCCAATACTCCGGGAATGTCGCGAAATTCCGGATACATTTTTTGACATTCCAGGGTGTCTATCGAGGCACCGATCCGGGAATGTCACGGATTTCCGGACACATTTTTGAACATTCCTGGGTCGATATCGAGGTGCCGATCCGGGAATGTCGCGAAATTCCGGACACATTTTTTGACATTCCCGGGTGGATATCGAGGCGCCGATCAGGGAATGCCGCGGAATTCTGGACACATTTTATGACATTCTCATGTCAATATCGAGACGCCGATCCAGGAATGCTGCGGAATTCCGGACACATTTTTCGACATTCCAGGGTGTCTATCGAGGCACTGATCCGGGAATGTCACGGATTTCCGGACACATTTTTTGACATTCCTGGGTCGATATCGAGGTGCCAATACTAGAATGCCGCGAAATTCCGGATACATTTTTCGACATTCCAGGGTGTCTATCGAGGCACCGATCCGGGAATTTCACGGATTTCCGGACACAATTTTTGACATTCCTGGGTCGATATAGAGGTGCCGATCCGGGATTGCCGTGGAATTTAGGACTCATTTTTCGACATTCCCGGGTCGATATCGAGGTGCCAATCAGGGAAGGGCGTGGAATTCAGGACGCATTTTTCGACATTCCCATGTCGATAACGAGGTGCCGATCCGGGAATGGCGCAGAATTCAGGACACATTTTATGACATTCCCATGTCGATATCGAGGCTCCGATCCGGGAATGGTGCAAAATTCCGGACACATTTTTTGACATTCCCGGTCGATATTCGTGGAATTTCGGACACATTTTTTGACATTCCCGGGTGAATATCGAGGCGCCGATCCAGGAATGCAGCGGAATTCTGGACACATTTTATGACATTCCCGGGTGGATATAGAGACGCCGATCCAGGAATGCCGCGGAATTCCGGACACATTTTTCAACATTCCCGGGTCGATAGCAAGGCGCTGATCCGGGAATGCCATGGAATTCCGGACACATTTTTTGTCATTCCTAGGTGGATATCGAGGCGCCGATTCGGGAATGCCGCGGAATTCCGGACACATTTTTCAATATTCCCGGGTCGATAGCAAGGCGCTGATCCGGGAATGCCATGGAATTCCGGACACATTTTTTGTCATTCCTAGGTGGATATCGAGGCGCCGATTCGGGAATGCCGCGGAATTCCGGACACATTTTTCCACATTCACAGGTGGATATTGAGGCGCCGATCCGGGAATGTCACGGAATTCCGGACAGATTTTTCGACATTCCCATGTCGATAACGAGGTGCCGATCCGGGAATGGCGCAGAATTCCGGACACATTTTTTGCCATTCCCGTGTCGATATCGAGGTGCCGATCAGGGAAGGGCGTGGAATTCAGGATGCATTTTTCGACATTCCCATGTCGATAACGAGGTGCCGATCCGGGAATGGCGCAGAATTCAGGACACATTTTATGACATTCCCATGTCGATATCGAGGCTCCGATCCGGGAATGGTGCAAAATTCCGGACACATTTTTTGACATTTCCGGGTGGATATCGAGGCGCTGATCAGGGAATGCCGCGGAATTCTGGACACATTTTATGACATTCTCATGTCAATATCGAGACGCCGATCCAGGAATGCTGCGGAATTCCGGATACATTTTTCGACATTCCAGGGTGCCTATCGAGGCACTGATCCGGGAATGTCACGGATTTCCGGACACATTTTTTGACATTCCTGGGTCGATATCGAGGTGCCAATACTAGAATGCCGCGAAATTCCGGATACATTTTTCGACATTCCAGGGTGTCTATCGAGGCAACGATCTGGGAATTTCACGGATTTCCGGACACAATTTTTGACATTCCTGGGTCGATATAGAGGTGCCGATCCGGGATTGCCGTGGAATTTAGGACTCATTTTTCGACATTGCCGGGTCGATATCGAGGCGCCGATCTGGGAATGTCTTGGAATTCCAGACACATTTTTTGACATTCCCGGGTGGATATAGAGACGCCGATCCAGGAATGCCGCGGAATTCCGGACACATTTTTCAGCATTCCCGGGTCGATAGCAAGGCGCTGATCCGGGAATGCCATGGAATTCCAGACACATTTTTTGTCATTCTTGGGTGGATATCGAGGCGCCGATTCGTGAATGCCGCGGAATTCCGGACACATTTTTCCACATTCCCAGGTGGATATTGAGGCGCCGATCCGGGAATGTCACGGAATTCCGGACAGATTTTTCGACATTCCCATGTCGATAACGAGGTGCCGATCCGGGAATGGCACGGAATTCCGGACACATTTTTTGACATTCCCGTGTCGATATCGAGGTGCCAATCAGGGAAGGGCGTGGAATTCAGGACGCATTTTTCGACATTCCCATGTCGATAACGAGGTGCCGATCTGGGAATGGCGCAGAATTCAGGACACATTTTTTGACATTCCAGGGTCGATATCGAGGTGCCGATCAGGGAAGGGCATGGAATTCCGGACACATTTTATGACATTCCCATGTCGATATCGAGGCTCCGATCCGGGAATGGTGCAAAATTCCGGACACATTATTTGACATTCCCGGGTCGATATTCGTGGAATTCCGGACACATTTTTTTATATTCCCGGGTGAATATCGAGGCGCCGATCCAGAAATGCAGCAAAAATTCCGGACACATTTTTCGACACTCCCGGGTCGATAGCGAGGTGCCGATCCGGGAATGCCGCGGAATTTAGGACTCATTTTTCGACATTCCCATGTCGATATCGAGGCACTGATCAGGGAATGCCGTGGAATTCTGGACACATTTTATGACATTCCCATGTCGGTATCGAGGCGCCGATCCGGGAATGTCATGGAATTCCGGACACATTTTTCGACATTCTCATGTTAATATCAAGACGCCGATCCATGAATGCTGTGGAATTCCAGATACATTTTTCGACATTCCAGGGTGTCTATCGAGGCACTGACCTGGGAATGTCACGGATTTCCGGACACATTTTTTGACATTCCTGGGTCGATATCGAGGTGCCAATACTAGAATGCCGCGAAATTCCGGATACATTTTTCGACATTCCAAGGTGTCTATCGAGGCACCGATCCGGGAATGTCACGGATTTTCGGACACAATTTTTGACATTCCTGGGTCGATATAGAGGTGCCGATCTGGGAATGCCGCGGAATTTAGGACTCATTTTTCGACATTCCTGGGTCGATATTGAGGCGCCGATCCGGGAAAGTCGCGGAATTCCAGACACATTTTTTGACATTCCCAGGTGGATATAGAGACGCCGATCCAGGAATGCCGCGGAATTCCGGACACATTTTTCAACATTCCCGGGTCGATAGCAAGGCGCTGATCCGGGAATGCCATGGAATTCCGGACACAGTTTTTGTCATTCTTGGGTGGATATCGAGGTGCCGATTCGGGAATGCCGCGGAATTCCGGACACATTTTTCCACATTCCCAGGTGGATATTGAGGCGCCGATCTGGGAATGTCACGGAATTCCGGACAGATTTTTCGACATTCCCATGTCGATAACGAGGTGCCGATCCGGGAATGGCGCGGAATTCCGGACACATTTTTTGCCATTCCCGTGTCGATATCGAGGTGCCGATCAGGGAAGGGCGTGGAATTCAGGACGCATTTTTCGACATTCCCATGTCGATAACGAGGTGCCGATCCGGGAATGGCGCAGAATTCAGGACACATTTTATGACATTCCCATGTCGATATCGAGGCTCCGATCTGGGAATGGTGCCAAATTCCGGACACATTTTTTGACATTCCCGGGTCGATATTCATGGAATTCCGGACACATTTTTTGACATTCCCGGGTGAATATCGAGGCGCCGATCCAGGAATGCAGCGGAATTCCGGACACATTTTTCGACATTCCCGGGTCGATAGCGAGGCGCCAATCCAGGAATGCCGTGGAATTGAGGACTCATTTTTCGACATTCCCATGTCAATATCGATGTGCCGATCTGGGAATTATGCGGAATTCCAGACACATTTTATGACATTTCCATGTCGATATCGAGGCGCCGATCAGGGAATGGCGCGGAATTCCAGTCACATTTTTCGACATTCCCAGGTCGATATCGAGGTGCCGATCCGGGAATGCCGCGGAATTTAGGACTCATTTTTCGACATTCCCATGTCGATAAAGAGGTGCCGATCAGGGAATGGCGTGGAATTCCGGACACATTTTTGACATTCCCGGGTCGATATCGAGGCGCCGATCAGGGAATGCCGTGGAATTCTGGACACATTTTATGACATTCCCATGTCGGTATCGAGGCGCCGATCCGGGAATGTCATGGAATTCCGGACACATTTTTCGACATTCTCATGTTAATATCAAGACGCCGATCCAGGAATGCTGTGGAATTCCAGATACATTTTTCGACATTCCAGGGTGACTATCGAGGCACTGACCCGGGAATGTCACGGATTTCCGGACACATTTTTTGACATTCCTGGGTCGATATCGAGGTGCCAATACTAGAATGCCGCGAAATTCCGGATACATTTTTCGACATTCCAGGGTGTCTATCGAGGCACCGATCCGGGAATGTCACGGATTTCCGGACACATTTTTTGACATTCCTGGGTCGATATCGAGGTGCCGATCCGGGAATGCCACGGAATTTAGGACTCATTTTTTCGACATTCCTGGGTCGATATCGAGGCGCCGATCCGGGAAAGTGCGCGCGGAATTCCAGACACATTTTTTGACATTCCCGGGTCGATATCGAGGACGCCGATCCAGGAATGGCGCGGAATTCCGGACACATTTTTCGACATTCCCGGGTCGATATCGAGGCGCCTGATCCGGGAATGCCATGGAATTCCGGACACATTTTTTGACATTCCATGGGTCGATATCGAGGTGCCGATTCGGGAATGCCGCGGAATTCCGGACACATTTTTTGACACATTGACATTCCCGGGTCGATATCGAGGCGCCGATCCGGGAATGTCCGCGGAATTCCGGACACATTTTTCGACATTCCCGGGTCGATATCGAGGCGCCGATCCGGGAATGGCGCGGAATTCCGGACACATTTTTTGACATTCCCGTGTCGATATCGAGGTGCCGATCAGGGAATGGCGTGGAATTCAGGACGCATTTTTCGACATTCCCATGTCGATAACGAGGTGCCGATCCGGGAATGGCGCGGAATAAAGGACACATTTTTCATGATATTCCCGGGTCGATAGCGAGGCGCCGATCCGGGAATGGTGCGCGGAATTCCGGACACATTTTTTGACATTCCCATTCCGAGGGTCGGATATTCGTCCGATCCGGGAATTCCGTGGAATTCCGGACACATTTTTTTGACATTCCCGGGTCGATATCGAGGCGCCGATCCGGGAATGCCGCGGAATTCCGGACACATTTTTCGACATTCCCGGGTCGATATCGAGGTGCCGATCCGGGAATGCCGCGGAATTCAGGACACATTTTTCGACATTCCCATGTCGATATCGAGGCGCCGATCAGGGAATGCCGTGGAATTCTGGACACATTTTTTATGACATTCCCATGTCGATATATCGAGGCGCCGATCCGGGAATGTCATGGAATTCCGGACACATTTTTTGACATTCTCATGTTAATATCGAGACGCCGATCCGGGAATGCTGTGGAATTCCGGATACATTTTTTCGACATTCCAGGGTGTCTATCGAGGCACTGATCCGGGAATGTCACGGATTTCCGGACACATTTTTTGACATTCCTGGGTCGATATCGAGGTGCCAATACTAGAATGCCGCGAAATTCCGGATACATTTTTCGACATTCCAGGGTGTCTATCGAGGCACCGATCCGGGAATGTCACGGATTTCCGGACACATTTTTTGACATTCCTGGGTCGATATCGAGGTGCCGATCTGGGAATGCCGCGGAATTTAGGACACATTTTTCGACATTCCCGGGTCGATATCGAGGCGCCGATCCGGGAATGTCGCGGAATTCCGGACACATTTTTTGACATTCCCAGGGTGGATATCGAGGCGCCGATCCAGGAATGCCGCGGAATTCCGGACACATTTTTTCGACATTCCCGGGTCGATATCGAGGCGCTGATCCGGGAATGCCATGGAATTCCGGACACATTTTTTGACATTCTTGGGTGGATATCGAGGTGCCGATCGGGAATGCCGTGGAATTCCGGACACATTTTTTGACATTCCGGGTGGATATCGAGGCGCCGATCCGGGAATGTCACGGAATTCCGGACACATTTTTCGACATTCCCTGGGTCGATATCGATGTCGGAGGCCGATCCGGGAATGGCGCGGAATTCCGGACACATTTTTTGACATTCCCGTGTCGATATCGAGGTGCCGATCAGGGAAGGGCGTGGAATTCAGGACACATTTTTTGACATTCCCATGTCGATATCGAGGTGCCGATCCGGGAATGGCGCGGAATTCCGGACACATTTTTTTGACATTCCCATGTCGATATCGAGGCGCCGATCCGGGAATGTGCCAAATTCCGGACACATTTTTTGACATTCCCGGGTCGATATCGAGGCGCCGATCGGGAAATTCATGGAATTCCGGACACATTTTTTGACATTCCCGGGTGTCGATATCGAGGCGCCGATCCAGGAATGCAGCGGAATTCCGGACACATTTTTCGACATTCCCGGGTCGATAGCGAGGCGCCGATCCGGGAATGCCGTGGAATTCAGGACACATTTTTCGACATTCCCATGTCGATATCGAGGTGCCGATCTGGGAATTATGCGGAATTCCGGACACATTTTTATGACATTTCCATGTCGATATCGAGGCGCCGATCCGGGAATGGCGCGGAATTCCGGACACATTTTTCGACATTCCCGGGTCGATATCGAGGTGCCGATCCGGGAATGGCGCGGAATTTAGGACACATTTTTCGACATTCCCATGTCGATATCGAGGTGCCGATCAGGGAATGGCGCGGAATTCCGGACACATTTTTTGACATTCCCGGGTCGATATCGAGGCGCCGATCAGGGAATGCCGCGCGGAATTCTGGACACATTTTATGACATTCCCATGTCGATATCGAGGCGCCGATCCGGGAATGTCATGGAATTTCCGGACACATTTTTCGACATTCTCATGGTAATATCAAGACGCCGATCCAGGAATGCTGCGGAATTCCGGATACATTTTTCGACATTCCAGGGTGACTATCGAGGCACTGATCCGGGAATGTCACGGATTTCCGGACACATTTTTTGACATTCCTGGGTCGATATCGAGGTGCCGATACGGGAATGCCGCGAAATTCCGGATACATTTTTCGACATTCCAGGGTGTCTATCGAGGCGCCGATCCGGGAATGTCACGGATTTCCGGACACATTTTTTGACATTCCTGGGTCGATATCGAGGTGCCGATCGGGAATGCCGCGGAATTTAGGACACATTTTTCGACATTCCCGGGTCGATATCGAGGCGCCGATCCGGGAATGTCGTGGAATTCCGGACACATTTTTTTGACATTCCCGGGTCGATATCGAGGCGCCGATCCAGGAATGGCGCGGAATTCCGGACACATTTTTTGACATTCCCGGGTCGATATCGAGGCGCCGATCCGGGAATGCCATGGAATTCCGGACACATTTTTGACATTCCTTGGGTCGATATCGAGGTGCCGATTCGGGAATGCCGCGGAATTCCGGACACATTTTTTGACATTCCCAGGTGGATATCGAGGCGCCGATCCGGGAATGTCACGGAATTCCGGACACATTTTTTCGACATTCCCATGTCGATATCGAGGTGCCGATCCGGGAATGGCGCGGAATTCCGGACACATTTTTTGACATTCCCGTGTCGATATCGAGGTGCCGATCAGGGAAGGGCGTGGAATTCAGGACACATTTTTCGACATTCCCATGTCGATAACGAGGTGCCGATCCGGGAATGGCGGAATTCAGGACACATTTTTTGACATTCCCATGTCGATATCGAGGCGCCGATCTGGGAATGGTGCCAAATTCCGGACACATTTTTTGACATTCCCGGGTCGATCGATATCGAGGCGCCGATGGAATTCCGGACACATTTTTTGACATTCCCGGGGTCGATATCGAGGCGCCGATCCGGGAATGCCGCGGAATTCCGGACACATTTTTTGACATTCCGGGTCGATATCGAGGCGCCGATCCGGGAATGCCGTGGAATTCAGGACACATTTTTCGACATTCCCATGTCGATATCGAGGTGCCGATCCGGGAATATGCGGAATTCCGGACACATTTTATGACATTCCCATGTCGATATCGAGGCGCCGATCAGGGAATGGCGCGGAATTCCGGACACATTTTTTCGACATTCCCGGGTCGATATCGAGGTGCCGATCCGGGAATGCCGCGGAATTTAGGACACATTTTTCGACATTCCCGGGTCGATATCGAGGTGCCGATCAGGGAATGGCGTGGAATTCCGGACACATTTTTTTGACATTCATGGGTCGATATCGAGGCGCCGATCAGGGAATGCCGCGGAATTCTGGACACATTTTTATGACATTCCCATGTCGATATCGAGACGCCGATCCAGGAATGCTGCGGAATTCCGGACACATTTTTCGACATTCCAGGGTGCCTATCGAGGCGCTGATCCGGGAATGTCACGGATTTCCGGACACATTTTTTGACATTCCTGGGTCGATATCGAGGTGCCGATACGGGAATGCCGCGAAATTCCGGACACATTTTTCGACATTCCAGGGTGTCGATATCGAGGCGCCGATCCGGGGAATGTCACGGAATTCCGGACACATTTTTTGACATTCCTGGGTCGATATCGAGGTGCCGATCCGGGAATGTCGCGGAATTCCGGACACATTTTTTGACATTCCCGGGTCGATATCGAGGGTGCCGATCAGGGAATGCCGCGGAATTCCGGACACATTTTATGACATTCCATGGGTCGATATCGAGGCGCCGATCCGGGAATGCTGCGGAATTCCGGACACATTTTTCGACATTCCAGGGTCGATATCGAGGCGCCGATCCGGGAATTTCACGGAATTTCCGGACACATTTTTTGACATTCCTGGGTCGATATCGAGGTGCCCGATCCGGGAATGCCGTGGAATCGGGAATTCGTGGAATTCCGGACACATTTTTTGACATTCCCGGGTCGATATCGAGGTGCCGATCAGGGAATGGCGTGGAATTCAGGACACATTTTTTCGACATTCCGGGTCGATATCGAGGTGCCGATCCGGGAATGGCGCGGAATTCCGGGACACATTTTTGACATTCCCGGGTCGATATCGAGGTGCCGATCTGGGAATGGTGCGTGGAAATTCCGGACACATTTTTTGACATTCCCGGGTCGATATCGAGGGGCGCCGATCCGGGAATTCGCGGAATTCCGGACACATTTTTGACATTCCCGGGTCGATATCGAGGCGCCGATCCGGGAATGCCGCGGAATTCCGGACACATTTTTTGACATTCCCGGGTCGATATCGAGGCGCCGATCCGGGAATGCCGCGGAATTCCGGACACACATTTTTCGACATTCCCGGGTCGATAGAGGCGAGGCGCCGATCCGGGAATGCCATGGAATTCCGGACACATTTTTTGACATTCCCAGGGTCGATATCGAGGTGCCGATTCGGGAATGCCGCGGAATTCCGGACACATTTTTTGACATTCCCGGGTCGATATCGAGGCGCCGATCCGGGAATGTCACGGAATTCCGGACACATTTTTCGACATTCCCATGTCGATATCGAGGTGCCGATCCGGGAATGGCGCGGAATTCCGGACACATTTTTTTGACATTCCCGTGTCGATATCGAGGTGCCGATCAGGGAATGGCGTGGAATTCCGGACACATTTTTTCGACATTCCCATGTCGATATCGAGGTGCCGATCTGGGAATGGCGCGGAATTCAGGACACATTTTATGACATTCCCATGTCGGTCGATATCGAGGCGCCGATCCGGGAATGGTGCGAAATTCCGGACACATTTTTTGACATTCCAGGGGTCGATATCGAGGCGCCGATCCGGGAATGTCGCGGAATTCCGGACACATTTTTTGACATTCCTGGGTGGATATCGAGGTGCCGATCCGGGAATGCGCGGAATTCCGGACACATTTTTTTGACATTCCCGGGTCGATATCGAGGCGCCGATCCGGGAATGTCGCGGAATTCCGGACACATTTTTTGACATTCCCATGTCGATATCGAGGTGCCGATCCGGGAATGGCGTGGAATTCCGGACACATTTTATGACATTCCCATGTCGATATCGAGGCGCCGATCCGGGAATGGCGCGGAATTCCGGACACATTTTTTTGACATTCCCGGGTCGATATCGAGGCGCCGATCCAGGGAATGCCGCGGAATTCCGGACACATTTTTTCGACATTCCAGGGGTGTCTATCGAGGCACTGATCCGGGAATGTCACGGAATTCCGGACACATTTTTTGACATTCCTGGGTCGATATCGAGGTGCCAATACGGGAATGCCGCGAAATTCCGGACACATTTTTCGACATTCCAGGGTGTCGATATCGAGGCGCCGATCCGGGAATGTCGCGGATTTCCGGACACATTTTTTGACATTCCTGGGTCGATATCGAGGTGCCGATCCGGGAATGCCGTGGAATTTCCGGACACATTTTTCGACATTCCCGGGTCGATATCGAGGTGCCGATCCGGGAAGGGCGTGGAATTCAGGACACATTTTTCGACATTCCCATGTCGATATCGAGGTGCCGATCCGGGAATGGCGCGGAATTCAGGACACATTTTATGACATTCCCATGTCGATATCGAGGCGCCGATCCGGGAATGGTGCGGAATTCCGGACACACATTTTTTGACATTCCAGGGTCGATATCGAGGCGCCGATCGGGGGAATCGCGTGGAATTTCGGACACATTTTTTGACATTCCCGGGTCGATATCGAGGCGCCGATCCGGGAATGCGCGGAATTCCGGACACATTTTTTGACATTCCCGGGTCGATATCGAGGCGCCGATCCGGGAATGCCGCGGAATTCCGGACACATTTTTTGACATTCCCGGGTCGATATCGAGGCGCCGATCCGGGGAATGCCATGGAATTCCGGACACATTTTTTGACATTCTTGGGTCGATATCGAGGCGCCGATTCGGGAATGCCGCGGAATTCCGGACACATTTTTTGACATTCCCGGGTGGATATCGAGGCGCCGATCCGGGAATGTCACGGAATTCCGGGACACACATTTTTCGACATTCCCATGTCGATATCGAGGTGCCGATCCGGGAATGGCGCGGAATTCCGGACACATTTTTTGACATTCCCGGTCGATATCGAGGTGCCGATCCGGGAAGGGCGTGGAATTCAGGACACATTTTTCGACATTCCCATGTCGATAACGAGGTGCCGATCCGGGAATGGCGCGGAATTCAGGACACATTTTTTGACATTCCAGGGTCGATATCGAGGTGCCGATCAGGGAATGGCATGGAATTCCGGACACATTTTATGACATTCCCATGTCGATATCGAGGCGCCGATCCGGGAATGCGTGGTGGACACAATTTCCGACATTTTTCCCATTCCAGGGTCGATATCGAGGTGCCGATCCGGGAATGGCGCGAAATTTCCGGACACATTTTTTTGACATTCCGGGGTCGATATCGAGGCGCCGATCGGGAATGGGAATTCGCGGAATTCCGGACACATTTTTTGACATTCCCGGGTCGATATCGAGGCGCCGATCCGGGAAATGCCGCGGAATTCCGGACACATTTTTTTCGACATTCCCGGGTCGATATCGAGGCGCCGATCCGGGAATGGCGCGGAATTCCGGACACATTTTTTTGACATTCCTGGGTCGATATCGAGGTGCCGATCCGGGAATGCCGCGGAATTTAGGACACATTTTTCGACATTCCCATGTCGATATCGAGGCGCCGATCAGGGAATGCCGCGGAATTCTGGACACATTTTATGACATTCCCATGTCGATATCGAGGCGCCGATCCGGGAATGTCATGGAATTCCGGACACATTTTTTGACATTCCCATGTTAATATCGAGGCGCCGATCGGGAATGCTGCGGAATTCCGGATACATTTTTCGACATTCCAGGGGGTGTCTATCGAGGCACTGATCCGGGAATGTCACGGAATTTCGGGACACATTTTTTGACATTCCTGGGTCGATATCGAGGTGCCGATACGGGAATGCCGCGAAATTCCGGATACATTTTTCGACATTCCAGGGTGTCGATATCGAGGCACCGATCCGGGAATGTCACGGATTTTCGGACACATTTTTTGACATTCCTGGGTCGATATAGAGGTGCCGATCTGGGAATGCCGTGGAAATTAGGACACATTTTTCGACATTCCTGGGTCGATATCGAGGCGCCGATCCGGAAAGTCGCGGAATTCCGGACACATTTTTTGACATTCCCGGGTCGATATCGAGGACGCCGATCCAGGAATGCCGCGGAATTCCGGACACATTTTTCGACATTCCCGGGTCGATAGCGAGGCGCCGATCCGGGAATGCCATGGAATTCCGGACACACATTTTTTTGACATTCTTGGGTCGATATCGAGGTGCCGATCCGGGAATGCCGCGGAATTCCGGACACATTTTTCCACATTCCCAGGTGGATATCGAGGCGCCGATCTGGGAATGTCACGGAATTCCGGACACATTTTTCGACATTCCCATGTCGATATCGAGGTGCCGATCCGGGAATGGCGCGGAATTCCGGACACATTTTTTTGACATTCCCGTGTCGATATCGAGGTGCCGATCAGGGAAGGGCGTGGAATTCAGGACACATTTTTCGACATTCCCATGTCGATATCGAGGTGCCGATCCGGGAATGGCGCGGAATTCAGGACACATTTTTATGACATTCCCATGTCGATATCGAGGCTCCGATCTGGGAATGGTGCCAAATTCCGGACACATTTTTTGACATTCCCGGGGATATCGAGGCGCCGATCCGGGAATTCCGGATTCATTTTTTTGACATTCCCGGGTCGATATCGAGGTGCCGATCCAGGAATGCTGCGGAATTCCGGACACATTTTTCGACATTCCCGGGTCGATAGCGAGGCGCCAATCTGGGAATGCCGTGGAATTCAGGACACATTTTTTGACATTCCCAGGTCGATAGCGAGGCGCCGATCTGGGAATATGCGGAATTATGCGGAATTCCAGACACATTTTTTGACATTTCCGGGTCGATATCGAGGCGCCGATCAGGGAATGGCGCGGAATTCCAGGACACATTTTTCGACATTCCGGGTCGATATCGAGGTGCCGATCCGGGAATGCCGTGGAATTCCCGACACATTTTTTGACATTCCCGGGTCGATATTGAGGCGCCGATCTGGGAATGGCGTGGAATTCCGGTCACATTTTTTGACATTCCCGGGTCGATATCGAGGCGCCGATCCGGGAATGCCGCGGAATTCTGGACACATTTTTTGACATTCCCATGTCGATATCGAGGCGCCGATCCGGGAATGTCATGGAATTCCGGACACATTTTTCGACATTCCAGGGTCGATATCGAGACGCGCCGATCCGGGAATGCTGTGGAATTCCGGACACATTTTTCGACATTCCAGGGTGTCGATATCGAGGCGCCGATCCGGGAATGTCACGGAATTTCCGGACACATTTTTTGACATTCCTGGGTCGATATCGAGGTGCCGATCCGGGAATGTCGCGAAATTCCGGACACACATTTTTTTGACATTCCCGGGTCGATATCGAGGCGCCGATCAGGGAATGTCGCGGAATTCTGGACACATTTTATGACATTCCTCATGTCGATATCGAGGACGCCGATCCGGGAATGCTGCGGAATTCCGGATACATTTTTCGACATTCCAGGGTCGATATCGAGGCGCCGATCCGGGAATGTCACGGATTTCCGGACACATTTTTTGACATTCCTGGGTCGATATCGAGGTGCCGATACGGGAATGCCGCGAAATTCCGGACACATTTTTTCGACATTCCAGGGTGTCGATATCGAGGCGCCGATCCGGGAATTTCATGGATTTCCGGACACACATTTTTTGACATTCCCTGGGTCGATATCGAGGTGCCGATCCGGGAATGCCGCGGAATTTAGGACACATTTTTCGACATTTCCCAGGGGGTCGATATCGAGGTGCCGATCAGGGAAGGGCGTGGAATTCAGGACGCATTTTTCGACATTCCCATGTCGATATCGAGGTGCCGATCCGGGAATGGCGCAGAATTTCAGGACACATTTTTATGACATTCCCATGTCGATATCGAGGCGCCGATCCGGGAATGGTGCGGAATTCCGGACACATTTTTTGACATTCCCGGGTCGATATCGAGGCGCCGATCGGGATTCGTGGAATTCGGACACATTTTTTGACATTCCCGGGTCGATATCGAGGCGCCGATCCGGGAATGCGCGGAATTCTGGACACATTTTTATGACATTCCCGGGTCGATATAGAGGCGCCGATCCGGGAATGCCGCGGAATTCCGGACACATTTTTTGACATTCCCGGGTCGATAGCAAGGCGCTGATCCGGGAATGCCATGGAATTCCGGACACATTTTTTGACATTCCCCGGGTGGATATCGAGGCGCCGATTCGGGAATGCCGCGGAATTCCGGACACATTTTTTGACATTCCCGGGTCGATAGCGAGGCGCTGATCCGGGAATGCCATGGAATTCCGGACACATTTTTTGACATTCCTAGGTGGATATCGAGGCGCCGATTCGGGAATGCCGCGGAATTCCGGACACATTTTTTCCACATTCCCAGGTCGATATCGAGGCGCCGATCCGGGAATGTCACGGAATTCCGGACACATTTTTTCGACATTCCCATGTCGATATCGAGGTGCCGATCCGGGAATGGCGCGGAATTCCGGACACATTTTTTGCCATTCCCGTGTCGATATCGAGGTGCCGATCAGGGAAGGGCGTGGAATTCAGGACACATTTTTTCGACATTCCCATGTCGATAACGAGGTGCCGATCCGGGAATGGCGCAGAATTCAGGACACATTTTATGACATTCCCATGTCGATATCGAGGCTCCGATCCGGGAATGGTGCAAAATTCCGGACACATTTTTTGACATTCCCGGGTCGATATCGAGGCGCCGATCAGGGAATGCCGCGGAATTCTGGACACATTTTATGACATTCTCATGTCAATATCGAGACGCCGATCCAGGAATGCTGCGGAATTCCGGATACATTTTTCGACATTCCAGGGTCGATATCGAGGCACTGATCCGGGAATGTCACGGATTTCCGGACACATTTTTTGACATTCCTGGGTCGATATCGAGGTGCCGATACGGGAATGCCGCGAAATTCCGGATACATTTTTCGACATTCCAGGGTCGATATCGAGGCGCCGATCTGGGAATTTCACGGATTTCCGGACACATTTTTTTGACATTCCTGGGTCGATATCGAGGTGCCGATCCGGGAATGCCGTGGAATTTAGGACACATTTTTCGACATTCCCGGGTCGATATCGAGGCGCCGATCTGGGAATGTCGCGGAATTCCGGACACATTTTTTGACATTCCCGGGTCGATATCGAGGACGCCGATCCAGGAATGCCGCGGAATTCCGGACACATTTTTTTTCGACATTCCCGGGTCGATAGCGAGGCGCTGATCCGGGAATGCCATGGAATTCCGGACACATTTTTTGACATTCTTGGGTCGATATCGAGGCGCCGATCGGGAATGCCGCGGAATTCCGGACACATTTTTTGACATTCCCAGGTCGATATCGAGGCGCCGATCCGGGAATGTCACGGAATTCCGGACACATTTTTCGACATTCCTGGGTCGATATCGAGGTGCCGATCCGGGAATGGCGCGGAATTCCGGACACATTTTTTTGACATTCCCGTGTCGATATCGAGGTGCCGATCAGGGAATGGCGTGGAATTCAGGACACATTTTTCGACATTCCCATGTCGATATCGAGGTGCCGATCCGGGAATGGCGCGGAATTCAGGACACATTTTTTGACATTCCAGGGTCGATATCGAGGTGCCGATCAGGGAAGGGCATGGAATTCCGGACACATTTTATGACATTCCCATGTCGATATCGAGGCGCCGATCCAGGAATGTCACGGAATTCTGGACACATTTTTCGACAATCCTGGGTCGATATCGAGTGCCGATCGGGGAATGCCGCGGAATTCCGGACACACATTTTTCGACATTCCTGGGTCGATATCGAGGTGCCGATCCGGGAATGTCGCGGAATTCCGGACACATTTTTTGACATTCCTGGGTCGATATCGAGGTGCCGATCCGGGAATGTCGCGAAATTCCGGACACATTTTTTGACATTCCCGGGTCGATATCGAGGCGCCGATCCGGGAATGCCGCGGAATTCTGGACACATTTTATGACATTCCTCATCGAGGGTCGATATGTGAGAATTCGGACGCCGATCCAGGAATGCTGCGCGGAATTCCGGATTACATTTTTCGACATTCCAGGGTCGATATCGAGGCGCCGATCCGGGAATGTCACGGATTTCCGGACACATTTTTTGACATTCCTGGGTCGATATCGAGGTGCCAATACGGGAATGCCGCGAAATTCCGGATACATTTTTCGACATTCCAGGGTGTCTATCGAGGCGCCGATCCGGGAATTTCACGGAATTTCCGGACACATTTTTTGACATTCCTGGGTCGATATCGAGGTGCCGATCCGGGAATGCCGCGGAATTCCGGACACATTTTTCGACATTCCCGGGTCGATATCGAGGTGCCGATCCGGGAATGGCGCGGAATTCAGGACACATTTTTTCGACATTCCCATGTCGATATCGAGGTGCCGATCCGGGAATGGCGCGGAATTCAGGACACATTTTTTGACATTCCCATGTCGATATCGAGGCGCCGATCCGGGAATGGTGCGGAATTCCGGACACATTTTTTGACATTCCGGGTCGATATCGAGGTGCCGATCCGGGAATGCCGTGGAATTCGGACACATTTTTTGACATTCCCGGGTCGATATCGAGGCGCCGATCCGGGAATGCGCGGAATTCCGGACACATTTTATGACATTCCCGGGTCGATATCGAGGCGCCGATCCGGGAATGATTTTCCGACATTCCCGGGTCGATATCGAGGCGCCGATCCGGGGAATGCCGCGGAATTCCGGACACATTTTTTGACATTCCCGGGTCGATATCGAGGCGCCGATCCGGGAATGCCATGGAATTCCGGACACATTTTTTGACATTCCCGGGTCGATATCGAGGCGCCGATCCGGGAATGCCGTGGAATTCCGGACACATTTTTTGACATTCCCGGGTCGATATCGAGGCGCCGATCCGGGAATGCCATGGAATTCCGGACACATTTTTTGACATTCCTGGGTCGATATCGAGGCGCCGATCGGGAATGCCGCGGAATTCCGGACACATTTTTTGACATTCCCAGGTGGATATCGAGGCGCCGATCCGGGAATGTCGCGGAATTCCGGACACATTTTTCGACATTCCCGGGTCGATATCGAGGTGCCGATCCGGGAATGGCGCGGAATTCCGGACACATTTTTTGACATTCCCGGGTCGATATCGAGGTGCCGATCCGGGAAGGGCGTGGAATTCCGGACACATTTTTCGACATTCCCATGTCGATATCGAGGTGCCGATCCGGGAATGGCGCGGAATTCAGGACACATTTTATGACATTCCCATGTCGATATCGAGGCGCCGATCCGGGAATGTGCGGAATTCCGGACACATTTTTTGACATTCCCGGGTCGATATCGAGGCGCCGATCCGGGAATGCCGCGGAATTCCGGACACATTTTTTGACATTCCCATGTCGATATCGAGGCGCCGATCCGGGAATGCTGCGGAATTCCGGACACATTTTTCGACATTCCAGGGTCGATATCGAGGCGCCGATCCGGGAATGTCACGGAATTCCGGACACATTTTTTGACATTCCTGGGTCGATATCGAGGTGCCGATACGGGAATGCCGCGGAATTCCGGACACATTTTTCGACATTCCAGGTGTCGATATCGAGGCGCCGATCCGGGAATTTCGCGGATTTCCGGACACATTTTTTGACATTCCTGGGTCGATATCGAGGTGCCGATCCGGGAATGCCGTGGAATTTAGGACACATTTTTTGACATTCCCGGGTCGATATCGAGGCGCCGATCTGGGAATGCCGCGGAATTCCGGACACATTTTTTGACATTCCCGGGTCGATATCGAGGCGCCGATCCGGGAATGCCGCGGAATTCCGGACACATTTTTTGACATTCCCGGGTCGATATCGAGGCGCCGATCCGGGAATGCCGCGGAATTCCGGACACATTTTTTGACATTCTTGGGTCGATATCGAGGCGCCGATCGGGAATGCCGCGGAATTCCGGACACATTTTTGACATTCCCGGGTGGATATCGAGGCGCCGATCCGGGAAATGTCACGGAATTCCGGACACATTTTTCGACATTCCCATGTCGATATCGAGGTGCCGATCCGGGAATGGCGCGGAATTCCGGACACATTTTTTGACATTCCCGTGTCGATATCGAGGTGCCGATCAGGGAAAGGGCGTGGAATTCAGGACACATTTTTCGACATTCCCATGTCGATAACGAGGTGCCGATCCGGGAATGGCGCGGAATTCAGGACACATTTTTTGACATTCCAGGGTCGATATCGAGGTGCCGATCAGGGAAGGGCATGGAATTCCGGACACATTTTATGACATTCCCATGTCGATATCGAGGCTCCGATCCGGGAATGGTGCAAAATTCCCGGACACATTTTTGACATTCCCGGGTCGATATCGAGGCGCCGATCCGGGAAATTCGTGGAATTCCGGACACATTTTTTGACATTCCCGGGTCGATATCGAGGCGCCGATCGGGAATGCCGCGGAATTCCGGACACATTTTTTCGACATTCCCGGGTCGATATCGAGGCGCCGATCCGGGAATGCCGCGGAATTCCGGACACATTTTTCGACATTTCCCATGTCGATATCGAGGCGCCGATCAGGGAATGCCGATGGAATTCTCTGGACACATTTTATGACATTCCCATGTCGATATCGAGGCGCCGATCCGGGAATGTCATGGAATTCCGGACACATTTTTCGACATTCCCATGTTAATATCGAGACGCCGATCCCGGGAATGCTGCGGAATTCCCGGACACATTTTTCGACATTCCAGGGTGTCTATCGAGGCACTGATCCGGGAATGTCACGGATTTCCGGACACATTTTTTGACATTCCTGGGTCGATATCGAGGTGCCGATCCGGGAATGCCGCGAAATTCCGGATACATTTTTCGACATTCCAGGGTCGATATCGAGGCACCGATCCGGGAATGTCACGGATTTCCGGACACATTTTTTGACATTCCTGGGTCGATATCGAGGTGCCGATCTGGGAATGCCGCGGGAATTTAGGACACATTTTTCGACATTCCCGGGTCGATATCGAGGCGCCGATCCGGGAATGTCGCGGAATTTCCGGACACATTTTTTGACATTCCCGGGTCGATATCGAGACGCCGATCCGGGAATGCCGCGGAATTCCGGACACATTTTTCGACATTCCCGGGTCGTCGATAGCGAGGCGCCGATCCGGGAATGCCATGGAATTCCGGACACATTTTTTGACATTCTTGGGTCGATATCGAGGTGCCGATCCGGGAATGCCGCGGAATTCCGGACACATTTTTTGACATTCCCGGGTGGATATCGAGGGCCGATCTGGGAATGTCACGGAATTCCGGACACATTTTTCGACATTCCCATGTCGATATCGAGGTGCCGATCCGGGAATGGCGCGGAATTCCGGACACATTTTTTGACATTCCCGTGTCGATATCGAGGTGCCGATCAGGGAAGGGCGTGGAATTCAGGACACATTTTTCGACATTCCCATGTCGATATCGAGGTGCCGATCCGGGAATGGCGCAGAATTCAGGACACATTTTATGACATTCCCATGTCGATATCGAGGCGCCGATCTGGGAATGGTGCCAAATTCCGGACACATTTTTTGACATTCCCGGGTCGATATCGAGGCGCCGATCCGGGAATTCGCGGAATTCCGGACACATTTTTTTTGACATTCCCGGGTCGATATCGAGGCGCCGATCCGGGAATGCCGCGGAATTCCGGACACATTTTTCGACATTCCCGGGTCGATAGCGAGGCGCTGATCCGGGAATGCCGTGGAATTCAGGACTCATTTTTTCGACATTCCCATGTCAATATCGAGGTGCCGATCTGGGAATTATGCGGAATTCCGGACACATTTTATGACATTTCCATGTCGATATCGAGGCGCCGATCGGGAATGGCGCGGAATTCCGGACACATTTTTCGACATTCCCAGGTCGATATCGAGGTGCCGATCCGGGAATGCCGCGGAATTCCGGACACATTTTTTCGACATTCCCATGTCGATATCGAGGTGCCGATCCGGGAATGGCGTGGAATTCCGGACACATTTTTGACATTCCCGGGTCGATATCGAGGCGCCGATCAGGGAATGCCGCGGAATTCTGGACACATTTTTTGACATTCCCATGTCGATATCGAGGCGCCGATCCGGGAATGTTGGAATTCCGGACACATTTTTCGACATTCTCATGTCGATATCGAGACGCCGATCCCGGGAATGCTGTGGAATTCCAGGACACATTTTTCGACATTCCAGGGTCGATATCGAGGCACCGATCCGGGAATGTCACGGAATTCCGGACACATTTTTTGACATTCCTGGGTCGATATCGAGGTGCCGATCCGGGAATGCCGCGGAATTCCGGACACATTTTTCGACATTCCCGGGTCGATATCGAGGCGCCGATCCGGGAATGTCACGGGAATTCCGGACACATTTTTTGACATTCCTGGGTCGATATCGAGGTGCCGATCTGGGAATGCCGCGGAAATTTAGGACACATTTTTTCGACATTCCTGGGTCGATATCGAGGCGCCGATCCGGGAATGTCGCGGAATTCCGGACACATTTTTTGACATTCCCGGGTCGATATCGAGGACGCCGATCCGGGAATGGCGCGGAATTCCGGACACATTTTTTGACATTCCCGGGTCGATATCGAGGTGCCGATCCGGGAATGGCGCGGAATTCAGGACACATTTTATGACATTCCCATGTCGATATCGAGGCGCCGATCTGGGAATGGTGCAAAATTCCGGACACATTTTTTGACATTCCCGGTCGATATCGAGGCGCCGATCCGGGAATGTCGCCGTGGAATTCCGGACACATTTTTTGACATTCCCGGGTCGATATCGAGGCGCCGATCCGGGGGAATGAATGCGCGGAATTCTGGACACATTTTATGACATTCCCGGGTGGATATAGAGACGCCGATCCAGGAATGCCGCGGAATTCCGGACACATTTTTCAACATTCCCGGGTCGATAGCAAGGCGCTGATCCGGGAATGCCATGGAATTCCGGACACATTTTTTGTCATTCCTAGGTGGATATCGAGGTGCCGATTCGGGAATGCCGCGGAATTCCGGACACATTTTTTGACATTCCCAGGTGGATATTGAGGCGCCGATCCGGGAATGTCACGGAATTCCGGACAGATTTTTCGACATTCCCATGTCGATAACGAGGTGCCGATCCGGGAATGGCGCGGAATTCCGGACACATTTTTTGACATTCCCGTGTCGATATCGAGGTGCCGATCAGGGAAGGGCGTGGAATTCAGGACGCATTTTTCGACATTCCCATGTCGATAACGAGGTGCCGATCCGGGAATGGCGCAGAATTCAGGACACATTTTATGACATTCCCATGTCGATATCGAGGCTCCGATCCGGGAATGGTGCAAAATTCCGGACACATTTTTTGACATTCCCGGGTGGATATCGAGGCGCCGATCAGGGAATGCCGCGGAATTCTGGACACATTTTATGACATTCTCATGTCAATATCGAGACGCCGATCCAGGAATGCTGCGGAATTCCGGATACATTTTTCGACATTCCAGGGTGTCTATCGAGGCACTGATCCGGGAATGTCACGGATTTCCGGACACATTTTTTGACATTCCTGGGTCGATATCGAGGTGCCAATACTAGAATGCCGCGAAATTCCGGATACATTTTTCGACATTCCAGGGTGTCTATCGAGGCACCGATCCGGGAATGTCACGGATTTCCGGACACATTTTTTGACATTCCTGGGTCGATATAGAGGTGCCGATCCGGGAATGCTGCGGAATTTAGGACTCATTTTTTGACATTGCCGGGTCGATATCGAGGCGCCGATCTGGGAATGTCGCTGAATTCCAGACACATTTTTTGACATTCCCGGGTGGATATCGAGGCGCCGATCCAGGAATGCCGTGGTATTCCGGACACATTTTTCAGCATTCCCGGGTCGATAGCAAGGCGCTGATCCGGGAATGCCATGGAATTCCGGACACATTTTTTGTCATTCTTGGGTGGATATCGAGGCGCCGATTCGTGAATGCCGCGGAATTCCGGACACATTTTTCCACATTCCCAGGTGGATATTGACGAGGTGCCG
>CM074751.1:21155114-21191774 GCA_037367245.1 Phrynocephalus guinanensis | reverse complement strand
TCTACCAAGCAACCTGAATTTGGCTTCCAAGACTGACCGCCTTGGCCTTCCCGATATCATTGGTACCAATGTGTACCATGACCACTGGCTCCTTCCCAGTTCTCTCTAACAAGCTATCTAGATTTCTCGTGATGTCTGCAACCTTTGCACCCGGCAGGCAAGTGACCATACAGTTATCATGCTCCTCACAAATCCATCCCTCCGTATTTCTAATTATAGAATCCCCTAGTACAATGAGCTTCTCTCCTGCAGCCTGGTCATCAACATGTACCTGATCTTGTATCTCATCAATAGTGATGAGGGAGAGATCCTCCGGTGGAACCAATTCTTCCTCTATGTGTGCCTCATGAGGTGTGCTGAGGGAAAGAGCTTCAAACTGATTGTGCAAGATGAGACTCTCTGAGCGATGCCTTGGCCATCTACTCCTTTGAGTCACATTCCTCCACCCATCCACCTCCTGAGTTGCGGGAGTGACTTCCTCCTCTGATGTTTGCCCTGTCTCCTCTTGGACCTGAGTAGTCTGTTCCGCTCTGTCCAGGAACCGCTCAAGCTCCTTAATATGTTGCTGGTCGGATATGCGAGCCTCCAGCTGCTGGTCCTTCTCTTCCAATAGCGCCACCAGCTTGCACTTGCAGCAGATGTAGTTCTGCACACGCTCTGTCAAGGTAACAAACATGGCACAAGTACTGCAGGTAACTACAGCTGCTCCCTGCAACTCCATTTTAACAAGTGCAATAAAATGTATTGAAGGTCTCAAAAATGTAAACTTGCACTAATTTTTTTTAATCTAGTAAGACTCTTTACTTCTTTTGTTGTTTATTGAAAATCTAACTGTGTAGGGGCTGCTAAAGCACCTCTACTCCAACTGCAATCACGTCAGGAAGTTTCCAGTGCTAACTTGCTAATGTGTGTAGGACTTCCTCAGGAGTAGCTTGGCTTTAGGAACTCAATTATACCCAGAAGAAATTATAAGGGGTTTTTTTTGTAGTTTGCACGCGCCGTCAGGCGTGTGCTGCTGGGAGCAAGTATTTAAAGCTAAAACTCCGCCCCTTGCTCCTGCAAGAACAGGAAGTTAGCTCTCTGCCTTTGGCCGTGTGCTCCTCTCACCACCTGCTTCCTCTCTGCTGCTCTGACAGAAAAGGACTGAGGGGCTGCTGGAAGCAGCTATTTAAAGCTAAAAACTCCACCCCTTGCTCCTGCAAGAACAGGAAGTTAGCTCTCTGCCCTTTGGCCGTGTGCTCCTCTCACCACCTGCTTCCTCTCTGCTGCTCTGCCAGAAAAGGACTGAGGGGCTGCTGGGAGCAGCTATTTAAAGCTAAAACTCCACCCCTTGCTCCTGCAAGAACAGGAAGTTAGCTCTCTGCCATTTGGCCATGTGCTCCTCTCACCACCTGCTTCCTCTCTGCTGCTCTGCCAGAAAAGGACTGAGGGGCTGCTGGGAGCAAGTATTTAAAGCTAAAACTCCACCCCTTGCTCCTGCAAGAACAGGAAGTTAGCTCTCTGCCCTTTGGCCATGTGCTCCTCTCACCACCTGCTTCCTCTCTGCTGCTCTGACAGAAAAGGACTGAGGGGCTGCTGGGAGCAAGTATTTAAAGCTAAAACTCCGCCCCTTGCTCCTGCAAGAACAGGAAGTTAGCTCTCTGCCCTTTGGCCGTGTGCTCCTCTCACAGCCTGCTTCCTCTCTGCTGCTCTGCCAGAAAAGGACTGAGGGGCTGCTGGAAGCAGCTATTTAAAGCTAAAAACTCCACCCCTTGCTCCTGCAAGAACAGGAAGTTAGCTCTCTGCCCTTTGGCCGTGTGCTCCTCTCACCACCTGCTTCCTCTCTGCTGCTCTGCCAGAAAAGGACTGAGGGGCTGCTGGGAGCAGCTATTTAAAGCTAAAACTCCACCCCTTGCTCCTGCAAGAACAGGAAGTTAGCTCTCTGCCCTTTGGCCGTGTGCTCCTCTCACCACCTGCTTCCTCTCTGCTGTTCTGACAGAAAAGGACTGAGGGGCTGCTGGAAGCAGCTATTTAAAGCTAAAACTCCACCCTTGCTCCTGCAAGAACAGGAAGTTAGCTCTCTGCCCTTTGGCCGTGTGCTCCTCTCACCACCTGCTTCCTCTCTGCTGCTCTGCCAGAAAAGGACTGAGCGGCTGCTGGGAGCAGCTATTTAAAGCTAAAACTCCACCCCTTGCTCCTGCAAGAAACAGGAAGTTAGCTCTCTGCCTTTGGCCGTGTGCTCCTCTCACCACCTGCTTCCTCTCTGCTGCTCTGACAGAAAAGGACTGAGGGGCTGCTGGAAGCAGCTATTTAAAGCTAAAAACTCCACCCCTTGCTCCTGCAAGAACAGGAAGTTAGCTCTCTGCCCTTTGGCCGTGTGCTCCTCTCACCACCTGCTTCCTCTCTGGTGCTCTGCCAGAAAAGGACTGAGGGGCTGCTGGGAGCAGCTATTTAAAGCTAAAAACTCCACCCCTTGCTCCTACAAGAACAGGAAGTTAGCTCTCTGCCATTTGGCCATGTGCTCCTCTCACCACCTGCTTCCTCTCTGCTGCTCTGACAGAAAAGGACTGAGGGGCTGCTGGGAGCAAGTATTTAAAGCTAAAACTCCGCCCTTGCTCCTGCAAGAACAGGAAGTTAGCTCTCTGCCCTTTGGCCGTGTGCTCCTCTCACAGCCTGCTTCCTCTCTGCTGCTCTGCCAGAAAAGGACTGAGGGGCTGCTGGAAGCAGCTATTTAAAGCTAAAAACTCCACCCCTTGCTCCTGCAAGAACAGGAAGTTAGCTCTCTGCCCTTTGGCCGTGTGCTCCTCTCACCACCTGCTTCCTCTCTGCTGCTCTGCCAGAAAAGGACTGAGGGCTGCTGGGAGCAGCTATTTAAAGCTAAAACTCCACCCCTTGCTCCTGCAAGAACAGGAAGTTAGCTCTCTGCCCTTTGGCCGTGTGCTCCTCTCACCACCTGCTTCCTCTCTGCTGTTCTGACAGAAAAGGACTGAGGGGCTGCTGGAAGCAGCTATTTAAAGCTAAAAACTCCACCCCTTGCTCCTGCAAGAACAGGAAGTTAGCTCTCTGCCCTTTGGCCGTGTGCTCCTCTCACCACCTGCTTCCTCTCTGCTGCTCTGCCAGAAAAGGACTGAGCGGCTGCTGGGAGCAGCTATTTAAAGCTAAAACTCCACCCCTTGCTCCTGCAAGAACAGGAAGTTAGCTCTCTGCCTTTGGCCGTGTGCTCCTCTCACCACCTGCTTCCTCTCTGCTGCTCTGACAGAAAAGGACTGAGGGGCTGCTGGAAGCAGCTATTTAAAGCTAAAAACTCCACCCCTTGCTCCTGCAAGAACAGGAAGTTAGCTCTCTGCCCTTTGGCCGTGTGCTCCTCTCACCACCTGCTTCCTCTCTGGTGCTCTGCCAGAAAAGGACTGAGGGGCTGCTGGGAGCAGCTATTTAAAGCTAAAACTCCACCCCTTGCTCCTGCAAGAACAGGAAGTTAGCTCTCTGCCCTTTGGCCGTGTGCTCCTCTCACCACCTGCTTCCTCTCTGCTGCTCTGCCAGAAAAGGACTGAGGGGCTGCTGGGAGCAGCTATTTAAAGCTAAAACTCCACCCCTTGCTCCTGCAAGAACAGGAAGTTAGCTCTCTGCCCTTTGGCCGTGTGCTCCTCTCACCACCTGCTTCCTCTCTGCTGTTCTGACAGAAAAGGACTGAGGGGCTGCTGGAAGCAGCTATTTAAAGCTAAAAACTCCACCCCTTGCTCCTGCAAGAACAGGAAGTTAGCTCTCTGCCCTTTGGCCGTGTGCTCCTCTCACCACCTGCTTCCTCTCTGCTGCTCTGCCAGAAAAGGACTGAGCGGCTGCTGGGAGCAGCTATTTAAAGCTAAAACTCCACCCCTTGCTCCTGCAAGAACAGGAAGTTAGCTCTCTGCCTTTGGCCGTGTGCTCCTCTCACCACCTGCTTCCTCTCTGCTGCTCTGACAGAAAAGGACTGAGGGGCTGCTGGAAGCAGCTATTTAAAGCTAAAAACTCCACCCCTTGCTCCCTGCAAGAACAGGAAGTTAGCTCTCTGCCCTTTGGCCGTGTGCTCCTCTCACCACCTGCTTCCTCTCTGGTGCTCTGCCAGAAAAGGACTGAGGGGCTGCTCGGAGCAGCTATTTAAAGCTAAAACTCCACCCCTTGCTCCTACAAGAACAGGAAGTTAGCTCTCTGCCATTTGGCCATGTGCTCCTCTCACCACCTGCTTCCTCTCTGCTGCTCTGACAGAAAAGGACTGAGGGGCTGCTGGGAGCAAGTATTTAAAGCTAAAACTCCGCCCCTTGCTCCTGCAAGAACAGGAAGTTAGCTCTCTGCCCTTTGGCCGTGTGCTCCTCTCACAGCCTGCTTCCTCTCTGCTGCTCTGCCAGAAAAGGACTGAGGGGCTGCTGGAAGCAGCTATTTAAAGCTAAAAACTCCACCCCTTGCTCCTGCAAGAACAGGAAGTTAGCTCTCTGCCCTTTGGCCGTGTGCTCCTCTCACCACCTGCTTCCTCTCTGCTGCTCTGCCAGAAAAGGACTGAGGGGCTGCTGGGAGCAGCTATTTAAAGCTAAAACTCCACCCCTTGCTCCTGCAAGAACAGGAAGTTAGCTCTCTGCCCTTTGGCCGTGTGCTCCTCTCACCACCTGCTTCCTCTCTGCTGTTCTGACAGAAAAGGACTGAGGGGCTGCTGGAAGCAGCTATTTAAAGCTAAAAACTCCACCCCTTGCTCCTGCAAGAACAGGAAGTTAGCTCTCTGCCCTTTGGCCGTGTGCTCCTCTCACCACCTGCTTCCTCTCTGCTGCTCTGCCAGAAAAGGACTGAGCGGCTGCTGGGAGCAGCTATTTAAAGCTAAAACTCCACCCCTTGCTCCTGCAAGAACAGGAAGTTAGCTCTCTGCCTTTGGCCGTGTGCTCCTCTCACCACCTGCTTCCTCTCTGCTGCTCTGACAGAAAAGGACTGAGGGGCTGCTGGAAGCAGCTATTTAAAGCTAAAAACTCCACCCCTTGCTCCTGCAAGAACAGGAAGTTAGCTCTCTGCCCTTTGGCCGTGTGCTCCTCTCACCACCTGCTTCCTCTCTGGTGCTCTGCCAGAAAAGGACTGAGGGGCTGCTGGGAGCAGCTATTTAAAGCTAAAACTCCACCCCTTGCTCCTACAAGAACAGGAAGTTAGCTCTCTGCCATTTGGCCATGTGCTCCTCTCACCACCTGCTTCCTCTCTGCTGCTCTGACAGAAAAGGACTGAGGGGCTGCTGGGAGCAAGTATTTAAAGCTAAAACTCCGCCCCTTGCTCCTGCAAGAACAGGAAGTTAGCTCTCTGCCCTTTGGCCGTGTGCTCCTCTCACCACCTGCTTCCTCTCTGCTGCTCTGCCAGAAAAGGACTGAGGGGCTGCTGGGAGCAGCTATTTAAAGCTAAAACTCCACCCCTTGCTCCTGCAAGAACAGGAAGTTACCTCTCTGCCCTTTGGCCGTGTGCTCCTCTCACCACCTGCTTCCTCTCTGCTGCTCTGCCAGAAAAGGACTGAGGGGCTGCTGAAAGCAGATATTTAAAGCTAAAAACTCCACCCCTTGCTCCCGCAAGAACAGGAAGTTAGCTCTCTGCCCTTTGGCCGTGTGCTCCTCTCACAGCCTGCTTCCTCTCTGCTGCTCTGCCAGAAAAGGACTGAGGGCTGCTGGGAGCAGGTATTTAAAGCTAAAACTCCACCCCTTGCTCCTGCAAGAACAGGAAGTTAGCTCTCTGCCCTTTGGCCGTGTGCTCCTCCCACCACCTGCTTCCTCTCTGCTGCTCTGACAGAAAAGGACTGAGGGGCTGCTGGGAGCAAGTGTTTAAAGCTAAAACTCCGCCCCTTGCTCCTGCAAGAACAGGAAGTTAGCTCTCTGCCCTTTGGCCGTGTGCTCCTCTCACAGCCTGCTTCCTCTCTGCTGCTCTGCCAGAAAAGGACTGAGGACTGCTGGGAGCAGGTATTTAAAGCTAAAACTCCGCCCCTTGCTCCTGCAAGAACAGGAAGTTAGCTCTCTGCCTTTGGCCGTGTGCTCCTCTCACCACCTGCTTCCTCTCTACTGCTCTGACAGAAAAGGACTGAGGGGCTGCTGGAAGCAGCTATTTAAAGCTAAAAACTCCACCCCTTGCTCCTGCAAGAACAGGAACTTAGCTCTCTGCCCTTTGGCCGTGTGCTCCTCTCACCACCTGCTTCCTCTCTGCTGCTCTGCCAGAAAAGGACTGAGGGGCTGCTGGGAGCATTTAAAGCTAAAACTCCGCCCCTTGCTCCTGCAAGAACAGGAAGTTAGCTCTCTGCCCTTTGGCCGTGTGCTCCTCTCACAGCCTGCTTCCTCTCTGCTGCTCTGCCAGAAAAGGACTGAGGGGCTGCTGGGAGCAGCTATTTAAAGCTAAAACTCCGCCCCTTGCTCCTGCAAGAACAGGAAGTTAGCTCTCTGCCTTTGGCCGTGTGCTCCTCTCACCACCTGCTTCCTCTCTGCTGCTCTGCCAGAAAAGGACTGAGGGGCTGCTGGAAGCAGCTATTTAAAGCTAAAACTCCACCCCTTGCTCCTGCAAGAACAGGAAGTTAGCTCTCTGCCCTTTGGCCGTGTGCTCCTCTCACCACCTACTTCCTCTCTGCTGCTCTGACAGAAAAGGACTGAGGGGCTGCTGGGAGCATTTAAAGCTAAAACTCCGCCCCTTGCTCCTGCAAGAACAGGAAGTTAGCTCTCTGCCCTTTGGCCGTGTGCTCCTCTCACAGCCTGCTTCCTCTCTGCTGCTCTGCCAGAAAAGGACTGAGGGGCTGCTGGGAGCAGCTATTTAAAGCTAAAACTCCGCCCCTTGCGCCTGCAAGAACAGGAAGTTAGCTCTCTGCCCTTTGGCCGTGTGCTCCTCTCACCACCTGCTTCCTCTCTGCTGCTCTGCCAGAAAAGGACTGAGGGCTGCTGGGAGCAGGTATTTAAAGCTAAAACTTCGCCCCTTGTTCCTGCAAGAACAGGAAGTTAGCTCTCTGCCTTTGGCCGTGTGCTGATGAATTTGGATTGCTGATGAATTTGGAACACTGCAGGAAGCTGAAAAGCAAATAGAAAACCGTGTAAAGCAGAAACCCTACTTGGAAGTGAAGGATGCTAACGACAGACCTGATTCGGTGGTTGCAAAAGACACCTGGGAAAAACAACTATAGCCTGTGAACATCGTGCTTCAGCGGATCCGAGAGGACGAGAGGATGAAAAGAGCATCCAAGTGGCGACTAGGAACTACAGAAATCAACTACCTGGGACACGTTGTGGGACAAGGCGTGATCAACTCCCTGCAGAGGAAGATCTTCGTATGTCATACAGTGGTCACCTGAATACCAAGCTGCATTTGAGGGGACTCTAATGAACTGTACCAGGAGTGGTGTCAGAGAGTTGAATCCCACATTCCAAGAACCCAAGGAAAAATGGCATCAATTTACTGTGAACTGGACTTTGGATTTATGTGCCAGAGGAAGTGATTCCCCGTGGCGTAGCATCGTCCAGCCGTTGCAGCAGGAGGCAAAAGACATTGATTACATGGACCATGGTTAAAGAATAATAATAATGTAATATTGTTATTTTATTACTGATGTAAGAGGAAGGTGTTGTTTTAAAAAAAAAAGTATGGAAATGTAATGTCATAAAATGTGAAAACCATAACTTAATGTAAGTTAACTGTAAATGAAAAATGCAAGGTAATGTATAATTAGAGCTTACTATAAATCACAATGTTTATGTGATATTTAGAAAATAAGTTTAAAAAATTGTATGTATGTTGGTAAGTAAAATAGCTTAATATGTAAACCAAATATATGTATTTCTGCATCTTAACATAGATTGATTCTAGGATGATCGATAAGGTATTTAATGATATTATATAGTAAGAAGGTTGAACATATTATAAAACAGTTTATAGATATGTATAGTTGAATATGATAAACAGAAGAATGTATGTATTAGTTAAATAGGCTCCAGAAGAGAATTTTAAGTGAGCAAACCGAGGTAAGTTTACTCCCTTAAAATTTCTTTATAAGGGGGGAGGTATTGTGACAAACCCGGCAGACAGGCGTGATGAATATACAAATCATCAGCCAATCCCAGCAGGAGGGCGGGGAATGGTATGATATAAAAGGGGTGGAGCCTAGGCAGTTAGGGCAGTTGAGATGAGTTCAGATGAGAGTGAGTGCTGGGAGAGAGAGCACTGTTCTCTGAGAGTTCTGTCAGGCAGTGAGGGCTATACTGTTTACTAGTTATTGAAGACAGGGAGGCTTATAGAGCTGATTAAATATATTACAGTATATGTGAAAGGCAACGCATACTGTCCTCAGATATTGTTATATTCATTATCTTCTCAATAAACTTTGTTATTATTTTTATATTATTCATCTGAGTCTGTCTCAATTCATGAGGCAACGAGTTTAAAAGGTGGCAGCATTAATAAGTGAATAAAAGGTGGCAGCAGTATCATTTCCATCACAGAATTCAGTGTGTAAAAGGGAGGTGTCGTCACAATTTAGTGGCACAGCAGTGGGATGTCGAAATAAACCTGGTTGTGCCTCTGAAACTCATTCTGTGAAAGGGGTGACGTCACAATTTGGTGGCAGCGGTGGGATTTCGAATATATCCAGTTTGCCTGAGGGAAAAATCACCATCTCAAAATATTTAGCCTGTACCCTGTGAAGAAATTGAAACTGGAAGTTTAAAAAGAAGCCTTTAGTAAAAGTTAGCCCTCAAGTGTTGTTGGTAGTCTGTGGAAGTTCCTCTGAAAAAGGGGTTAGGACTGAGAATTAGGTGAAGCTAATTTCAGTTCCTTGGAAGCCCTGTGTGTGAGAGAGCAGACTAAAAACCCTGTAGTGCTATCTGGTTTTTCTTTGGTGGGCCTGTTAGAGTCTGGAGGTCAGGACTCCAAAAGGAAAAGGAGTCTGGCTTGACAAATTATAGGACACCTGGAAGAGAAAATCTGAAAGGATAGACTGAAATCTACAGTGGTTTGTTTGGGGAAACTGCCTGAGAGTGAAGGAACTCTGTGCTGTCCAGCAGCCTGAAAATTAAAAAGGTGCTGAGGCAAATTTCCTTTGAGGGTGAAAGACCCAAAGCGTTTGCCCTTGAATTTAGGGTGGCTTTGGTGAAGGTTTGGAAATCACCCTGGGTTTTAACAGAAAGAAATCTCCAAAGTAAAAGGTCTGTGACAGAAAATTTACCCCAGAAATTGAAGAGGCCTGAGGAGATTTAAAACTGACAGAAGCTCTGTGAGAGGGGGAGTTGGCTAATTAGAATTCCTTTTGGAGGGAAAGTGAAATTGTAAGGGCCAGAGAAAAGTTACAGATTAATAGCCGAAGTAGTTTAAACACTGAAATAATATTTTAAATAAAGTTTGAAGTCTGGGCACTGTGCCAATCTTGCCCTTGGCAACAGTTGCTTAACAGGAGTCAGGAGCTGGGAGCTGAGGTGAAATTTTTACAGTTGCCATTTAAACAGCTGTGACCCAGTCTGAACTTTCCTTTTCTTAAGAAAGTAATAAAAAGATTTCAAGTCAGTTCCAAAAATTGAATACTAAGAACAGGAAAATAGTTAGTGTTTACTAGAACTGACATTTCAGTAGAACAACTGAGGAGAAAAATTTAGGTCAGTCACTAAAGTGCCAGAGAGATACCAAGAAAACCTTTTTTTTTTTAAATGGCCCATACTGAGGTGTCTGAACTTAAGCCGCTGTTGGGGATGCCTTTGCGGCCAGGGGAGTTTTGGTATTTGATTAATAGCCGGTGGTTCAAGCAGTGAAAGAAATATGTGGGCTTTGACAGGTGGGACCGGTATAATGTGGGAGAGCCTAAACTCTTCCCAGGGCCAATTGACAACTCGGGACTTTTTGCAAATTCAGAAACTCAAATATTGAAAGTACCTTATTGATGAAGTGGATTATGTTTTAGTTCCCACTGAAGCCTGGAATAAATTAGTAAATTGGTATGGGTGTGTAGAAGGGCAGAAGCCAATTGTGAGGAAAGTTGTAGAATATGGAGTATATGTGAAATATTGTAAAGTGGAAGTATATCTTTTCGAACTGAAGCTCTGTCAAAACGATCCTAATAATCTCATAAGCTGTTATTTCAGCAAAGCGGATACCATTGATACTATTGGAAAAGAGATGCGGAAGCTGTTTAATAGAGATGGGCACGACTTGAAAAAAAAATTTTTCGAGTTGTCGTTAGTCGGGCCGGTTCCGTTTCGGCTCGTTTCCGTTTTTCGTGAAAATTTGCAAAAATTAGTTGGTTCGTTTTTTCGTTTTTTCGTTGTCGTTAGTACTGGTTTGGGGAGGGGGTAGCGGGCTCCTGGAGGGAGCTGCAGGAGTCAGCCAGAGCCACAAGTGACGGACTGGCAGACTCTTTGCACCCGCTGTGTCTCACGTACTTGCATGTAGTGCAATGCAAGTAGATCTGGCTTAGGGTTAAGACGGCTTAGCGCAACGGCTAGGGTTAGGCTAGTTACGGGTGAGGTTACGGTGGGTATTGGGGTGCATCTGGGTGCCTCTCTGACCCACTTAGAAGGACAGTGTACTGGCGTATGGGTTAGGCTTAGGGTTCGGGTTTGGGCTACGATTAGTGGGCTGTTTATGCCCGATTGGCACATCCCAGAAGTCTCTGTGGTCAACCTGGCCAAGTGGCCATGCGATTGGTGGAAAATTTGCATGGTCTACTCCCATGGGAGAGCCCATCATTGCAAATGTGCAGGTGTAAAAAAATAAAATAAAATAAAATAAAATAAAATCAACGGAGACTTTTTTTTGCAAGAAAAACCCACTGCTGCTACTGTAAAAATTCAAGCATTTAAAATAGCTAATTTTCGCATGTTTCTGTGGTGCTTTGGTGGGGTTTTGGGCAACAATTTCAAAAAAAATATTGCGGTCGCCATTTTGGATCCCCCCACCACCACATGGCAAATGGATGCGCCCTCCCAGCCTGGTACAGTCAGCAAAACCTGGCCATGCGATTGGTGGAATGGCTCCAAAACTTTGCATGGTCCACTCCCATGGGCGAGCCCATCATTGCGAATGTGCAGGTGTAAAAAAATAAAATAAAATAAAATAAAATAAAATCAACGGAGACTTTTTTTGCAAGAAAAACCCACTGCTGCTACTGTAAAAATTCAAGCATTTAAAATAGCTAATTTTCGCATGTTTCTGTGGTGCTTTGGTGGGGTTTTGGGCAACAATTTCAAAAAAAATATTGCGGTCGCCATTTTGGATCCCCCCCCACCGCATGGCAAATGGATGCGCCCTCCCAGCCTGGTACAGTCAGCAAAACCTAGCCATGCGATTGGTGGAATGGCTCCAAAACTTTGCATGGTCCACTCCCATGGGCGAGCCCATCATTGCGAATGCGCAGGTGTAAAAAAATAAAATAAAATAAAATAAAATAAAATCAACGGAGACTTTTTTGCAAGAAAAACCCACTGCTGCTACTGTAAAAATTCAAGCATTTAAAATAGCTAATTTTCGCATGTTTCTGTGGTGCTTTGGTGGGGTTTTGGGCAACGATTTCAAAAAAAATATTGCGGTCGCCATTTTGGATCCCCCGCACTGCATGGCAAATGGATGCGCCCTCCCAGCCTGGTACCAGCAGCGCAGCAGTAGCAATAGCCAAGGAGAGGGGGGCGGGGAACCCCCCCCCAAATAAAACACCCTTCTGGCCTGGTAGGTGCCCTCAGACAGTTTTCGCCTACTTTTAGGGCCGGGAATCGGGGTTTTTTTTTACTTTTAAAAACTTTTTTTCTGTGCCGCTTGGCATTGCGCGATGCAAGTAACGAGCACGACAAATCAGACCAAATTGTTCGTTCATCGGTTCGAGCTCGAAGTCTGGGGCAGTGATTCCCGTTACCGTTTCCGTAGAGTAACGGAAACGAGTAACGGAAACGGAAACGGGAATACCGCTAAGTCGTGCCCATCTCTACTGTTTAATATTCCTGATGGGAAGGAAATTAGGCTGTGGCGCAGATATATGAGTAATGCCAGTATTTCTCAGCCGTTAAGCAAACTTGACAGCACTATAGAACGGTGGTCCCCAACCCCCGGTCCGCGGACCGGTGCCGGTCCGTGGACCGGTCGGCACCGGGCCGCCTGGGGAGGCCGGGGAGGCTCCTCCCCTTTTCCTCTGCCGCCCTCCTCCTCCTCCTCTTCTCTGCCGTGGGCGGCCGGTGGAGGAGTAAGGCTGGAGGAGCGCAGGAGGAGCCGCCACCGCCACCGCCTTTCCCTTTGCCTCCCTCCTCCCCTCCCCTCCCCTTCTCCCGGGCCGGCCAGCCGGCGACTCCGCCCCAAAACGCTGGCGCCCCGGCGAGACCCACGCGCGGCCGGGAAGCGCCCTCGCGGCACCGACGAGCCGCCGCCACCTCCTCCTGCTCCTGCTCCGGTTCCTCCTCCTCCTCCTCCTCCTCCTCCCGCCGCCGCCGAAGGAGCAGCAGCGAGGGCAATTGCGGAGGGGTGGCGGCGGCGGCGGGACGGGGGCGATTGCGGCGGCGGCGGCGGGGGGGCGATTGCGGGGGGGTGGCTGCTGCTGCTCCTCCGGCGGCGGCGGCGGGACGAGGAGGAGGAACAGGAGCAGGAGGAGGAGGAGGCGGCTCGTCGGTGCCACGAGGGCGCTTCCCGGCGCGGCCGGGCGGGTGCCGCACGCGGGGCGCCGGGGCCAGGAGCCGCGCGCGGGTCTCGCTGCTGGCGCCCCGCTCGCTTTCTTTCCCCGGCAGAGGAGGCCTACGGCGGCGGCGGCAGCAGGAGCAAGCGGGGCGCCAGCAGCGAGACCCGCACGCTGCTCCCGGCGCTGGAGGAGGCGGGGGCCCGCCTGCCCAGGAGCCCCGAGTTCCCCCCCACCCCGCCCGTGTGTGGGGGGGGAGTGGCACGCCCGACGCCCCAAGCCGGTGAGTGCCGCCGCCGCCGCTCTCGTGCCTCCCCCTCCTCCTTCCCTCCCATCCTTTGCTTTCACCCCCCCTTTTGCCTCCCAGCCGGACCCCCCTTTCGCATTCTCCCCCCCTCCCAACCCCCACCCCCAGCTTCGGGTCACAGAAAAATTTTCAAAAATTTCCCGGTCCGCGGGGACAAAAAGGTTGGGGAGCACTGCTATAGAAGATTCAGGGCTCTACCAGAGACAGGTGGTGGTAATAGAGGTAAAGAATGAAGATGGTACTTGGCCCAGACAGTCTCCTGTGACAAAATTGGGCAGTACAATTAACAGAAGTCTAGCTACCTCCTCAAAAATGACAGCAAACCCTTGCTCCACAACAGTTGTCTCTTCAGACACTACAAATGATGACTGCAATAACTCATATGGCTTGAACTCCAGTCATAGAATAGGAGTTTCAGATCAAATCCCAAGAGCAGGTTTAATTGGAATAGACGTCTTAGAGCATGTTGTTGAGACCACAGCAAGCTAATCCTGCTGCAAGCTGTTGGATTTCACAAGAGCCAATAAAAAAAATCCAACACAGAGAGATCCAGGCAATATTACCAGTTTATTAGGCCTAATAAAGATGGTAAGGCGAACGGATCACTCAAGACAGAAGTGAGGCGTTCAGCAGCGAGCACATGGAAATCCCAAACCTTTATTGATTTCTCCCCCCTCCCCTCTCTGGGTGACGCCAGCCCAGAGGATTGGTCAGGGGCAGTTCAAATGACCCAATCAGAAGGGGTTGGGGGTTGGTTGGGGGCAGTTCTGGGTGGTCCCTGGCAGCTGCCAGGGGCTTAAGCAAATGTTAATGGGTTTGGGTAAGGTGACACAATAGGCAGGGGAGTGTGGTTTTGTTTCCCAGATGTCGGTAAACAGAAGAGATCAGTAAGTCAATAGTGGGTGAGAGGGAGCAATTATCAAAACCAGTGGGGGGCAGGAAGGGCTGATGGGATCACACACAAGCATTTGGGGAAACACAATTATTTGAGTGCACAGAGGTACAAGCCATTGTAGGGTTACATTGAAAGATACAAGAATTTGGAGGCACAAGAATGTGAGTTCTTACAGGATTACATATGGGTATTTGAGTGTTTACAGAAACTAGGAACATGAGAATAAGAGTCCTTTCCAGGTGTGTGAATGAAACAATGGAGGGTGTCCTCAGGCTTTGATGACAATCTGGGTTGGCAGACAGGAATGTTGATTTTCTGAAGAGCAGCTACTGGGATACGTGTTGAAGATACCTGGTGATTATGGAGGTTTCCAGATGCCTCTGCCAGCCTGCGAAGTGGCCATTTTCTTCTTGGTGCCTGGCCTTCCTTCAGCCCCAGTTGATGAGAGATGGGGGTCAGGGGAGAGGGTACCTCAGGGTGGTGGGATGAGGGGAGGTTAAACAGGAGAAGAGAATATAGAGAGGTGGAAGGAAGGAAAAAGCCTTTTGTATTTTTGGTTGGTGCCAGAGGTAGGCAAGAGGACCAATGTTTTAAGGGTGTTTCTTGGCCCAAAGGGTGAGATGGGTAGTCACTCCCCCCTTCAGCCTGAGTAGAGAATATAGAAATTGGTCTAAGACTTATTTTGCCCAGGCTGAGTCCCTGGCTGCAGTCCTTTTGGGGTTCTGCTTGGTGAGCAGGAGGGGGGGAAGGGAGAGAAAAGGGTTAATACGGGGGGGGGCTCGCTTTCTGCCCATATCTCGGGAACGGCTGGGTATTTTTAAACGGGGTGAAAAGCAGCTTGCTTTTCTCAGTATGGGGACCAATTGGGCCGTATTGTTGACTTTCGGAACCGGTCCAAAAGTTTTAAAATTTTATTTTTCACAGTGTCTTCACATCCCCCCCTTTTCGGGTTGGAGGTGTCCGACAGGATCACCTCCCACGTGGATCTGCTCCATATATCCTAGAGTCCAGCCACCTGCTTAATTAGAAGTCTCTGGGGGGTGCCTTTCCACGTTCAACGGGATTGGAGGGAAATTTTCCAATAGGACATGGTTGTCCATTAGGAGCTACACATGGCCAGTTTACTCCTAAGAGGTATTCTTATCTGAGGCAAGGCATGGGGGAGCAAGCCAATGGGAAGTGAGACTTTAACATCTGAGTGACATTTTTCATTGGATTTTTTTGCTGCCAGGGTGCATGCAGGGACCATTTTATATGTCTAAATATTGTGCAACCTCTGGAAGGTTTCTGCCACAAAGTGCACCCAATTCTCTGAATTTAGATAGAGGGAAATAGCCAATTTAGGATCTGGCTGGTTTGTGTACTCTGAATCAATTGTTTCAATGCATTGTGTGCTTGCTAGAAGCACACTGTTTGAATTAATGTCTCCCATGAGGAGCAGGGTGGCAGGGTTTAAGACATTACATGTTACCAACCGCAGTCCTGGAGAGTCCAGTAAGGCAGCCTGGTACTGGGCAATTCTAGCATTCGACATCCAGTGGCCTCCTTCTTCTGCTCCAATACTGCGCTAACAGCACATGGGGCATAAAGAGTCAGTGATGTCCCCAAAGTCAGCTTACTTGCTTCTCGACTTGGGTCTGCAGCTGCCTGTGTTATCTAGGGCACGCTGTCCAGCCCCTGACATTCTGGTCCAGTTGGCTGGCCAGATAGGCTGCTGGTCTCCACCAGCTCCCTTTAATATGGGTCATGTATACCTCAAGCCAGAGCTTCGATAAGCTTGATCTTTAGGTTCTGGAATGCCTTCCGCATCTCTTTACTTGACTCAACCCTCTCACCCCTCTGTTTTAGTCCCACAAAATAGGGGTTTAGCCAATTGTGCAAAATTAGGAATCCAAATACAACGATAACCAGCCATTCCTAAGAAGGTCCTCCATTCCCTTTTAGGTTTAAATAAGCCGAGATATAAGACCTCAGTCTGCACGCTGTATGCATTGCTTAGGAAACTTTGCCAATAGGTGAAAACCAGATAACAATCCCATTGTTTCTATAGAGGCAGAGAACTCCCTGGATAACTCTCCAGTTGGGAACTGATTCCTGTGGTTCTACTCTGAATTGAGGAAACAAAAACACTTTTAGTACCTGGGCACCCAGTTCAGTAGTGTTATGGGACTCCCGACTCCCTGGAAGAGGATGGCAAGGGCTGGTTCCCTGGGTCAGGCTTTCGGGCTAGGGCAGCAAAAGGGGGTGACCATGCGGGGGTCTTAGTGGAGGCAGTTCTAGGCAGGCGGTGGGGGTGGCTCAGATGAGCAGCAATGGGCAGGGCTTTTTGCCGTTTGGGTCCCGTTTTCTTGGCAGATTTTGAGCCAACTGTTGTTCAAAGTTTGAGCCTCTCAACCTTTTTGTAGGCTGGTGGCCAATAAGTCGAATGTAGGGACCTTTTAATTTGGAGGTAAGTGGCCATCATCGAATAAATTCACAAGGAAACCCCAAAGGATCCCACTTAGCCCCGGCCTTGGGCATTTCTGCGAATTCAGCTGCCATACCTCCCCTGGGTAACAGGCCTGCACAAGAACCCCCCCGGGGTATAGGTTTAATCCCCCATGGGTTGTTCTGTAGGCAGATGAGGCAGGAAGCAACCATGCCTTTGCAAACCAATTGCAGCTCAGGGTGGAAATATCGATGTCTTAGCCAATTATACAAAGTTTTCCCTGAGGAATGTGAGCCCCTCATGGAACCATTTAGCTAAATGGGGGCAGTACTGCTGAAGATAATTGTCCAGACCCACTGATTACCCACCAGCCATTCCCCCGCCAGACTGTAGGGAACCTGGAAAAGAGTGCAGGGGGGTTTCTTTGTTCAGGAGGCAGGGGTAAGGGGGCTCCTACTCTCCTAAGGGATAGGGGGGGTAGGTTCTGCCAGGCATATCCCAGGCTCCCCCCTTTTCGGATATGATAGTGTGCTTGGCACATGCGTCAGTGAGAGAGGTCGCCTGATGACGGCCTATGAGTATACCCCACCACATGGCAAGGACCTAGATATTAGGGAGGGGTTCCAGAAAGCAGGGAAAAGAGGGAACACATGGGCAGCTGGGAAGGAGGACCCACAAACCACACCATGTAAGCAGGGATTCATTCCAGTAATGGCCAAAACAAAAAGGGAAACAAAGAACCAGGCTCAGCAGTTGCCATTAGGTCCCCAGGCTACTCAGATTGGGCCATTTTTAGTGGGTCTGGAAGGGGGGGGTAGTCTTCCCCCTCCTTCTCCAATTTGGAGCTAGAATGTCCCCACCCCGGTGTGAAACCCTTAATCATCAAAAAGGGGGGGTAGACAGGGAAAAACACATGCCTTCTCTTCTTAGAATGGAGAGGGCAAATAAACATTAGGGCCACTTTTTCAGGGCCATGTCAGGCTAGGATTAATCCAGCCATCTTTTAAAATTGAGGAGCTAAAGGGTGGTCCTCCCCAGAGCCAGCCCACCCGTTGGGGGGGGGACTTGCCTCTTTGTGCAATAGGCTTTTCCCTCAAGCTGGTGGTGGGAAGGGAAAACATTAAAACACTAAACAGTAAATACACACCTGGCAACCAGGACACAAGGGGGAATGCTTAGGATTCCAGCCTGGAATTACTGCAGGCTGGAAGGGGGGGCACCCCTACCACCCATGTGCAGCTCAAAACCATCCAGCACACAGAGGGAGTGAGGGGGCATCTCGCATGGGCACACATACACACATATACACACACCGTTCTTGCTGCTCAGACAGAGAGTGCACTCGGGAGGAAAAAAAGGAGGGAAGAAGGGGGGAAGGTGTCAACCCCCCCTGGTTTTGGGAAGAGGAGGAGGGCATATCCACACAGGCACACACACTTCCATGCTCTCTCTCCACACTTACACACACAACAAAACGAGGGGTTATAACAGCCAAAGTAAGGGAGAGAGCAGAGATCACAGGCATACATTAGCACATGCCATAATTGCAAGACCACGTGACCCAGATTCAAAAGACATTCATTCAACACCCCCCCTCAAAGGGGAGGCAGGTAACGTGCCCCCCTCCCTTTTTTCTTCAAAAAGACAAAAACAGTAAAGGCAGCTCCTGAGCATCTCAACAACTACTCTAGGAAAAATTCAGTTAGGCAGGCATTGTGCCTCCCTTACTTTCATCAAATATAGGCAGACAGATAGATAGATAGATAGATAGATAGATAGATAGATAGATAGATAGATAGATAGATAGATAGATAGAATGGTACCTTGCACAAAGGAACCTAATCTGCCCCAAATGAAACTATGTTAAGCAAATTCTCCTCTACACAAATTTCCATAGGGGTGCATCGAAAACAGAGCAATCCTATTTCTGTGTTGCACGGATGTTCCCATAGGCGACCACGTTGAGTCAATTTCCCTATCACCAGAACCTTTATGTTGTACAAATTTTATGTTACACTAGCTGTTTGTCACACAAGGGTCCACTATAGATAGATAGATAGGTAGGTAGGCAGAGAGCAAGGGAGAGAGAGAGAGAGAAAGGTGAAGAAGGCTCACCTTCCCTTTTGGATTGGAGCTGAATGATTTTTCCTCTGTAGGAGAGGAAAATCAATCGAGCTCCAATGCGCTTGGCATCTGGGGGGTTTGGGTATTTTCAGAATAACCAGGTCCACATACCTTTGCTAGAGCCTCCTTGTAAGGAGGCCTCCCCTGGATTCAGTAATATGGACCCAAGGGGCAAAGAGGTTAGTTTATGTACATAAGTAGCCCCTGGGACCTGGCAGAGGAATATTGTCTTGTGGGGGGGGGTCCCCACGTGAAGGTGCCTGGGTTTCCTGAAAAGAGGGGCTTTTCAGCATTCTGACCGTCTGGTCAGTTCTAAAGACAGAGGTGAGTCTCCCTAAGGGGGCTAGCATTTGAATTCCCTTGGGACTGAGATAGGAGGATGGAGAAGGCTGGTGCTCTGCTACCACCCCCTTCTAGAGATGATGGGGATGGGATCGGCTGATGATGAGTCAGCCATGAGGCTGGCACAGGAGAGGGTCAGATGGAGAAAGCCCTCCCCATTCAAACAGGATCTGTTAGGTGGTTGGGCTTGCATTTGGTGGTGCTAAGGATGCAAGTTTTTCCCAACCCTTGACAAACTGGGGTTCTGAGGCCGCCTTGCTGGCAAATGCCTGCCTCTCCACCCAGATTGTAAAAGAAGTCCCCTCCCGTGGCCATCGGGGTGGGGGGAATCCTGGCTAAGGTGGTACAGCGGCCAGTGTTTCTCTGCAGAGTTTTGCTAGCTTAGTCCTTTTTACCTTTTTTTTCCCAGTCTCTGGATCCACCACAGCAGAGGAGTGGTCCAGGGCACTCTTAAGGGGAGTATTAGCACTCCCAGCAGTGGAAAGTTCATTCCCCATTCTCACAGCTAAACGGGGACCAAACTCTTTACCTCAAAAAACACAAAAGGGGTACCCATCCTCGCAGCTAACTTCAAAAAACCCACAACAAGACTTCAAAAAACTCACAACAAGCCAATTAACTACAAGCTTTTGGAAAAAGCCAATTCACGGGTTACGCTGGTCTGACCTTCTTGACCAGTTAACCCAATCGATCCGGGAGAAGTTGCTCGGCAGCGTCTGGACGCTTTTGGGTCCAGCTTGTCTGTCGGGGGTTCGTCAACCCCCTTCTCTCTCGAGATCGCGCCCCCCCTTTCGTTCGTGAGGAGCCTGCCCAGCAGAGCTCTCCCCAAGCAAGCCTAAGTCCAACCCAGCTCCTGCTTGTGGCACGAACGAAAGCCTTATCAGTGTGATAGTCCTGCTCCTACAGCAACCTCTACCCCCCAATCTGAGTCCAACCCAGCTCTTGGGGGCACACCTAAAGGGGGTCAGGGGCGTCCCACACTCTTACCAATCTTCTGTTTCCAGTCCAGGCTCCAAGCCTCGACCTTCTCGATGCTGCGATGTGTGTTCTGCTGAAAAGGAAAAACCCTAACAAAGGATGTCTCTCACCCCTCGTTCGGAGCTGGAAAAGGATCTGCCAGGTGAAAGTTCAACTGCCCTCTCTCCAGCAAATGGCTGGTGGCGCCAAGAGGGGGTGGCTGAACAACTCCCAGTTTCGCCTTTCAGCTGCTAGGAAGGGCAGCTCCCAAAAACGGGGCTAAAAAGAATTTGGGGCAGCCCCTGGAGAGTTCAGGGAGATAAGCTCCTTCCTTTGCCCACCCAGGGACGCCAATGTTGAGACCACAGCAAGCTAATCCTGCTGCAAGCTGTTGGATTTCACAAGAGCCAATAAAAAAAATCCAACACAGAGAGATCCAGGCAATATTACCAGTTTATTAGGCCTAATAAAGATGGTAAGGCGAACGGATCACTCAAGACAGAAGTGAGGCGTTCAGCAGCGAGCACATGGAAATCCCAAACCTTTATTGATTTCTCCCCCCTCCCCTCTCTGGGTGACGCCAGCCCAGAGGATTGGTCAGGGGCAGTTCAAATGACCCAATCAGAAGGGGTTGGGGGTTGGTTGGGGGCAGTTCTGGGTGGTCCCTGGCAGCTGCCAGGGGCTTAAGCAAATGTTAATGGGTTTGGGTAAGGTGACACAATAGGCAGGGGAGTGTGGTTTTGTTTCCCAGATGTCGGTAAACAGAAGAGATCAGTAAGTCAATAGTGGGTGAGAGGGAGCAATTATCAAAACCAGTGGGGGGCAGGAAGGGCTGATGGGATCACACACACAAGCATTTGGGGAAACACAATTATTTGAGTGCACAGAGGTACAAGCCATTGTAGGGTTACATTGAAAGATACAAGAATTTGGAGGCACAAGAATGTGAGTTCTTACAGGATTACATATGGGTATTTGAGTGTTTACAGAAACTAGGAACATGAGAATAAGAGTCCTTTCCAGGTGTGTGAATGAAACAATGGAGGGTGTCCTCAGGCTTTGATGACAATCTGGGTTGGCAGACAGGAATGTTGATTTCTGAAGAGCAGCTACTGGGATACGTGTTGAAGATACCTGGTGATTATGGAGGTTTCCAGATGCCTCTGCCAGCCTGCGAAGTGGCCATTTTCTTCTTGGTGCCTGGCCTTCCTTCAGCCCCAGTTGATGAGAGATGGGGGTCAGGGGAGAGGGTACCTCAGGGTGGTGGGATGAGGGGAGGTTAAACAGGAGAAGAGAATAGAGAGGTGGAAGGAAGGAAAAAGCCTTTTGTATTTTTGGTTGGTGCCAGAGGTAGGCAAGAGGACCAATGTTTTAAGGGTGTTTCTTGGCCCAAAGGGTGAGATGGGTAGTCACTCCCCCCTTCAGCCTGAGTAGAGAATATAGAAATTGGTCTAAGACTTATTTTGCCCAGGCTGAGTCCCTGGCTGCAGTCCTTTTGGGGTTCTGCTTGGTGAGCAGGAGGGGGGGAAGGGAGAGAAAAGGGTTAATACGGGGGGGGCTCGCTTTCTGCCCATATCTCGGGAACGGCTGGGTATTTTTAAACGGGGTGAAAAGCAGCTTGCTTTTCTCAGTATGGGGACCAATTGGGCCGTATTGTTGACTTTCGGAACCGGTCCAAAAGTTTTAAAATTTTATTTTTCACAGTGTCTTCACAATGTGCAGAGTGCTTTTGTAGGAACACGGGCTCAGACACACCAAGCTGAACAAAATGGTGAAAACAACAAAGTTACCAATCAAATGTCAGTAGGAGAACTTGAGAGGGAAACTCAGCAGTCTGAAATGGTAGAAGAAGCTAATTTAGCTGACAGTCTAAAAGGGCCAGCAGTAGACGTTAGCCTAGAACAAAGGCAAGACAACAGTATGAAGGGATGTTTTGACTTAATGGAAACAAATACACAACCCTTAAATCCCGAACACCCTGAAAATTTCATACTAGAGAAAATGATACAAGCTTGTGAGGAACTTCGTGTACCAGTAGAGAACTCCAGGCTAGAAAAATATTTTAAATTAAAAGAAGACGAAGAAAAATTAGCACAGCTTGAAAAGGTACAAAATGAAGCAATAGCAAAAGAGTTGAAAGAAGCTAAAATTCTGCAGCCATCAGTTATTGGTGATGTCCAGAATGAAATTTCACCTTTGAAAGCACTTTTAGAGATGAAGGAAAAGGGACTGGAGGAAAGGAGGAATGAATCTGATACATTTGTTTTCAAACTCCAGAAGAAATCAGCAGAACTAGATGTAATTACCACAGTGGAAAACATTAAAGATAAGAATATATGTAATTTGGAAATGCAATTGTCTGGTGCATCAGAAAGTAAAGATTGCTTACAGCAACTTACGTCAATGGAAGCAGAGCTTGAAAAGGAAATATTAAATGATGAACAACTTTGTCTGGATGGAAACAAAGTGTCACTGGACATGGAACAAATGATACAAGAATGGAATAAGATTGCTGATGAATTTGGAACACTGCAGGAAGCTGAAAAGCAAATAGAAAACCGTGTAAAGCAGAAACCCTACTTGGAAGTGAAGGATGCTAACGACAGACCTGATTCGGTGGTTGCAAAAGACACCTGGGAAAAACAACTATAGCCTGTGAACATCGTGCTTCAGCGGATCCGAGAGGACGAGAGGATGAAAAGAGCATCCAAGTGGCGACTAGGAACTACAGAAATCAACTACCTGGGACACGTTGTGGGACAAGGCGTGATCAACTCCCTGCAGAGGAAGATCTTCGTATGTCATACAGTGGTCACCTGAATACCAAGCTGCATTTGAGGGGACTCTAATGAACTGTACCAGGAGTGGTGTCAGAGAGTTGAATCCCACATTCCAAGAACCCAAGGAAAAATGGCATCAATTTACTGTGAACTGGACTTTGGATTTATGTGCCAGAGGAAGTGATTCCCCGTGGCGTAGCATCGTCCAGCCGTTGCAGCAGGAGGCAAAAGACATTGATTACATGGACCATGGTTAAAGAATAATAATAATGTAATATTGTTATTTTATTACTGATGTAAGAGGAAGGTGTTGTTTTAAAAAAAAAAAAGTATGGAAATGTAATGTCATAAAATGTGAAAACCATAACTTAATGTAAGTTAACTGTAAATGAAAAATGCAAGGTAATGTATAATTAGAGCTTACTATAAATCACAATGTTTATGTGATATTTAGAAAATAAGTTTAAAAAATTGTATGTATGTTGGTAAGTAAAATAGCTTAATATGTAAACCAAATATATGTATTTCTGCATCTTAACATAGATTGATTCTAGGATGATCGATAAGGTATTTAATGATATTATATAGTAAGAAGGTTGAACATATTATAAAACAGTTTATAGATATGTATAGTTGAATATGATAAACAGAAGAATGTATGTATTAGTTAAATAGGCTCCAGAAGAGAATTTTAAGTGAGCAAACCGAGGTAAGTTTACTCCCTTAAAATTTCTTTATAAGGGGGGAGGTATTGTGACAAACCCGGCAGACAGGCGTGATGAATATACAAATCATCAGCCCATCCCAGCAGGAGGGCGGGGAATGGTATGATATAAAAAGGGTGGAGCCTAGGCAGTTAGGGCTGTTCAGATGAGTTCAGCTGAGAGTGCTGGGAGAGAGCACTGTTCTCTGAGAGTTCTGTCAGGCAGTGAGGGCTATACTGTTTACTAGTTATTGAAGACAGGGAGGCTTGTAGAGCTGATTAAATATATTACAGTATATGTTAAAGGCAACGCATACTATCCTCAGATATTGTTATATTCATTATCTTCTCAATAAACTTTGTTATTATTTTTATATTATTCATCTGAGTGTCTCAATTCATGAGGCAACGAGTTTAAAAGGTGGCAACATTAATAAGTGAATAAAAGGTGGCAGCAGTACCATTTCCATCACAGAATTCAGTGTGTAAAAGGGAGGTGTCGTCACAATTTAGTGGCACAGCAGTGGGATGTCGAAATAAACCTGGTTGTGCCTCTGAAATTCAGTCTGTGAAAGGGGTGACGTCACAGATATCGACCCAAAAATGTAGTAAAATGTATCCGAAATTCCGCAACATTACTGGATCGGCGCCTCAATTTCGACATGGGAATGTGGAAAAAGGGGATCGGAATTCCACAACATTCCTGGATCGGCACCTAGATATCAACATGGGAATGTCGAAAAATGTGTCCAGAATTCCGCGGCATTCTCAGATCGGCATCTCAATATCGACCCAGGAATGTCAAAAAATATGTCCCGTATTCCGCGACATTCCCGGATCGGCGCCTCGATATTGACATGGGATTGTCATCAAATGTGTCTGGAATTCCGCAACATTCCCAAATCGGCGTCTCGATATCGATATGGGAATGCCGAAAAATGTGTCCGGAATTCCGCGACATTCCCAAATCGGCGTCTCGATATCGATATGGGAATGCCGAAAAATGTGTCCGGAATTCCATGACATTCCTGGATCGGCGCCTCGATATCGACATGGGAATGTCGAAAAATGTGTCCGGAATTCTGCCACGTTCCCGTATCGGAGCCTCGATATCCACCTGGGAAGGTGGAAAAATGTGTCCAATGGTAGTATAGGAGAGAACACTCTCAGGATGCTGAATGAAAGTTTATTAAATGTTTATTAAAAGAGCCCAACGCATTTCGGCACAATTGGCCTTCTTCAGGGACTTTTTCACTATAAAAAAGGGTAACATTTAAAAGACATAGAGTCAGAGAATTTTATATATGAACAACAAACAAAAACATTACTTATCAAATGCATAATTAACACTTAGAATGCTGAAACAGTATACATAATGGTCAACACTATTGTAGGGATACTTTGTAAGCGGGCTGACCTGCTGTCTCAGATCACTAACTATCTGGCGCCCATAGCATTCTACGCTTTTTTTCAAATATACTGTTCTAAGGAAACAACCGTATAGAACATGGTATGCACATATTTCATACAGCTCCAAAGGTATTACTTCAAAGGAGGGGTGATATTAACAGATACATGAACCTTTTAGCTGTTTGTCCCATTGCTTTACATATGAGATAGCATACATATGCTTGCATATGTGTGGGTGTTATTCACAATTACTTCCAAACATACATAAACATTTCATATCAAATGCAGTAAAAAACTTAGAATGCTGAAACAGCATACATAATGGTCAATATGAAAATCACTAAGTATTACAGGGATACTTTAAAAGCAGTCTGACCTGCTGTCTCAGACTACTTACATTCATAACATTCTAGAAAACAACCATATAGGACGTGGTATGCATGTGTTTTATACAACCTCAAAAATATAACTTCAAAGGAGAAGTGATGATAGCAGATACATGGGTCTTTTACTGTTTGCCCCACTACTTCCACATATAGGGTATCATACATCTGCTTGCATATGTGTGGGTGTTATCCACAACTATTTCCAAACATCTTATCTGAAACTAAACTTCCAGGCATTTATCTCTGTGTTCCACTTGTTGCCAAACATTCTCTTATCTTTCTTAGTACTCTCACTTCATCATCCATTGTTTAATAGGGTAAAAAACTATTTTTATTCTACATGACTGCAGTATTATAATACACACCACTAACCTGTGCTCAAAGAAACTCTGGAAACAGTTTAATGTCTTGCTTCTCAGTCTGTTGCTAGCTACAGCTGAAGACTTTTATAATTGCTGGTAAGGTTACCCAGCTGATGTAGCATGCAAGTGAAATCCATTTGTAGCTGCATCTTTGACCAAAACTTATATTAATGGTAAAAAGTCTATTTCTTCATTTAAACCCATAGGGGATAAGGTGTTTAGCCTAATGATCCAGTCTATTTCTTTTTTTTTTTAAGAAGGATTTTTTCATTATTTTTCACAGTTTCTATTGCCCAAAATTTAAGATCCTTTTCTGAATGCTTGTATTCTTTGAAGTGGTTTACTAAAGGAGTACCTATCCTTTTATGTCTGATGTTGCTAAGATGTTCCCCTATCCGTTTTTTTAAGGGTCTAGAAGTCTTTCCTACATATAGTTTAGGGCAAGGACAGCTGATGACATATACAACACCCTGAGTATTGCAGTTTGTGAATTGCATTAAAGTATATTTCCTATTTTGTTGAATGTCTGTAAAATCAGTCATTTTAGTGGTATGTTTACAATAAATACAATGCCCACATGGGTGGTGACCAGTAGGTGGCTTTCTGGTCTTGAGAATATTATCTTTTTTCTGATTTTTTTTCTTTGAATTCACTCCTGATTAAAAAGTCAGCTAGGTTTTTTGTTCTTTTGAAAGTAATTAAAGGTTTTTCTGAGCACCGATGTATGTTATTTAGAATGTGCCAATGTGTTCTAATACTATTTTGTAGTTTGTTGGTGATGTGATTATATGTCAACACACAACTAATGCGGTTATGGGTATCTCTCTGTTGACTTAAAAGTAGATCTTTTCTTCTTGAGTTGATTGCTTTACAGAAATTTCTTTCAATGATGTGATTTGGATAGCCTCTATTTGACAATTGTTTTTTCAAAAGATGAGATTCAGATAGAAAATCATCGGTGTTGGTGCAATTTCTTTTGATTCTTAGGAATTGTCCATATGGTAAATTTTCTCTGAGGGATTTTGGATGTGAACTGTCAAATCTGAGGAGAGAGTTGCAGTCTATAGGTTTTCTATATAAGCTGGTGTTCAATCGTCCAGAGTGTATTTTGATGGTAAGATCTAAGAAGTGGATTTCAGAATGGTTGTATTCTAAATCAAATTTCAGATTGGTGTCTAGAGAATTTATCCATTCAGAAAAGGACTTTCTGAGGTTGTCTCCTCCTCTCCAAATAATAAAAATGTCATCAATGTATCGAAATCATTTGACAATATGTTTTAAGAAGGGATTGGTGGGGGGATAAATGTGTCTTTCAAAAACTTACATATATAGGTTGGCTATTTCAGGGGCCATAGGACAACCCATGGCAACCCCTATAACTTGCCAATAAAAAATGTGTCCGGAATTCCACGCCGTTCCCGGATCGGTGCCTCGATATCCACCCGGAAATGACAAAAAATGTGTCCGGAATTCCGCGGCATTCTCAGATCGGCGTCTCAATATCGACCCAGGAATGTCAAAAAATATGTCCCGTATTCCACGCCGTTCCCAGATCGGCGCCTCGATATTGACATGGGAATATCATAAAATGTGTCTGGAATTCCGCAACATTCCCGAATCAGCGTCTCGATATCGACATGGGAATTCCGAAAACTGTGTCCTGAACTCCGCAACACTCCCGGATCGGCGTCTCGATATCGACATAAGAACGTTGAAAAAAGTGTACGGAATTCCAAGACATTCCCGGATCGGCGCCTTGATATCGACATGGGAATGTCGAAAAATGTGTCCGGAATTCCGCGGCATTCCCAGATCAGCGTCTCAATATCGACCCAGGAATGTCAAAAACTATGTCTGGAATTCCGCGACATTCCCAGATCGGTGCCTCGATATTGACCTGGGAATGCAGAAAAATGTGTTTAGAATTTCGTGACATTCCCGGATCGGCTCCTCGATATCGACCCGGGAATGTCAAAAAATGTATCTGCAATTCTGTGACATTCCTGGATCGCCCCCACGATATCGACATCAGAATGTCATAAAATGTGTCCGAAATTCCGCGACATTCCCGGATCGGCGCCTCGATATCGACATGGTAATGTCGAAAAATGTGTCCGGATTCCGCGACATTCCCGGATTGGCGCCTCGATATCGACATGGGAATGTCGAAAAATGTGTCCGGAATTCCACGGCATTCCCAGATCAGCGTATCAATATCTACCCAAGAATGTCAAAAAATATGTCCGGAATTCCGCGGCATTTCCGGATCGGTGCCACGATATTGACGTGGGAATGTAAAAAAAAATGTGTCCAGAATTTCGCGACATTCCCGAATCGGTGCCTGGATATCGAACCAGGAATGTCGAAAAATGTATCCCGGATTCTGCGGCATTCCCAGATCGGCCCCTCGATATCCACCCAGAACTGTCGAAAACTGTGTCCGCAATTCTGTGACATTCCTGGATCGGCGCCACGATACCGACATCAGAATGTCATAAAATGTTTCCGGAATTCCGCAACATTCCCGGATCGGCGCCTCGATATCGACATGGGAATGTCGAAAAATATATCTGGATTCCGCGGCATTCCCGGATTGGCGCCTCGATATCCACCCGGGAATGTCGAAAAATGTGGCCGTAATTCTGCGACATTCCCAGATCAGCGCCTCAATATCGAAATGGGAATGTCAAAATATGTGTCCGGAATTCCGTGCCGTTCCCGTATCGGCGCCTTGATATCCACCCGGGAATGTCGAAAAATGTGTATAGAATTCTGTGACATTCCCGGATCAGCGCCTCGATATCTACCCGGGAATGTCGAAAAATGAGTCCGGAATTCCGCGGCATTCCTGGATCGGCACCTCAATATCCACCAGGGAATGTCGAAAATTGTGTCCAGAATTCTGTCGCATTTCCAAATCAGCACCTCGATATCGACCCGGGAATGTCATAAAATGTGTCCGGAATTCCGCGACATTTCCGGATCGGCGCCTCGATATCGACATGGGTATGTCGAAAAATGTGTCCGGAATTTCGCGACATTCCCGGATCGGCGCCTCAATATCGACCTGGGAATGTTGAAAAATGTGTCCGAATTCCGTGACATTCCCGGATCGGTGCCTCGATATCAACATGGGAATTCCAAAAACTGTATCCTGAATTCCACAACATTCCCAGATCGGCGTCTCGATATCGACATGGGAATGTCGAAAAATGTGTCCGGAATTCTGCGGTTTTCCCGGATCGGCGCCTCGATATCCACCCAGGAATGTGGAAAAATGTGTCCAGAATTCCGTGAAATTCCCGTATCGGCGCCTCGATATCGACATGGGAATATCATAAAATGTGTCCGGAATTCCACGACATTTCCGGATCGGCGCCTCGATATCGACATGGGAACGTCGAAAAATGTGTCCGGAATTTCGCGACATTCCCGGATCGGCGCCTCAATATTGACCTGGGAATGTTGAAAAATGTGTCCGAATTCCGCGACATTCCCGGATCGGCGCCTCGATATCAACATGGGAATGTCATAAAATGTGTCTGGAATTCTGCGACATTCCCGGATCGGCGTCTCGATATCTACCAAGGAATGTCGAAAAATGAGTCCAGAATTCCGCAACATTCCTAGATTGGCGTCTCGATATCGACATGAGAATGTCGAAAAAAGTGTCCGGAATTCCGTGACATTCCCGGATTGGTGCCTCGATATCAACATGGGAATGTCATAAAATGTGTCTGGAATTCCACGAAATTCCAGGATCGGCGCCTCGATATCAACATGGGAATGTCGAAAAATGTGTCCGGAATTCCGCGGCATTCCCAGATCGGTGTCTCAATATCGACCCAGGAATGTCAAAAAATATGTCCCGAATTCCGCGACATTCCCGGATCGGCGCCTTGCAATTGATCTGGCAATGTAAAAAAATGTGTCCAGAATTTTGCGACATTCCCAGATCAGCGTCTCAATATCGACCCAGGAATGTCAAAAACTATGTCCAGAATTTCGTGACATTCCCGGATCGGCTCCTCGATATCGACCCGGGAATGTCAAAAAATGTATCTGCTATTCTGTGACATTCCTGGATCGCCCCCACGATATCGACATCAGAATGTCATAAAATGTGTCCGAAATTCCGCGACATTCCCGGATCGGCGCCTCGATATCGACATGGTAATGTCGAAAAATGTGTCCGGAATTCCGCGGCATTCCCAGATCGGTGTCTCAATATCGACCCAGGAATGTCAAAAAATATGTCCCGAATTCCGCGACATTCCCGGATCGGCGCCTTGAAATTGATCTGGCAATGTAAAAAAATGTGTCCAGAATTTTGCGACATTCCCGGATCAGTGCCTCGATATCAACAAGGGAATGTCGAAAAATGTGTCTGGTTTTCGCGACATTCCCGGATCGGCGCCTCGATATTGACATGGGAATGTCATCAAATGTGTCTGGAATTCTGCGACATTCTCGAATCGGCGTCTCCATATCGACATGGGAATGTCGAAAAATGTCTCCGGAATTCTGCGGCGTTCCTGGATCGGCGCCTCGATATCCACCCAGGAATATGGAAAAATGTGTCCAGAATTCCGTGACATTCCCGGATCGGCGCCTCGATATCGACATGGGAATATCATAAAATGTGTCCGGAATTCCGCGACATTTCCAGATCGGCGCCTCGATGTCGACATGGGAATGTCGAAAAATGTGTCCGGAATTTCACGACATTCCCGGATCGGCGCCTCAATATTGACCTGGGAATGTTGAAAAATGTGTCCGGATTCCGCGACATTCCCGGATCGGCGCCTCGATATCAACATGGGAATGTCATAAAATGTGTCTGGAATTCTGCGACATTCCCGGATCGGCATCTCGATATCTACCCAGTAATGTCGAAAAATGAGTCCAGAATTCCGCAACATTCCTAGATCGGCGTCTCGATATCGACATGAGAATGTCGAAAAAAGTGTCCGGAATTCCGTGACATTCCCGGATCGGCGCCTCGATATCAACATGGGAATGTCATAAAATGTGTCTGGAATTCTGCAACATTCCCGGATCGGCGTCTCGATATCCACCCAGGAATGTCGAAAAATGAGTCCGGAATTCCGCAACATTCCCAATCCAGCGTCTCGATATCGACATGAGAATTTCGAAAAATGTGTCCGGAATTTCGCGACATTCCCAGATCGGCGCCTCAATTTTGACCTGGGAATGTTGAAAAATGTGTCCGAATTCCGCGACATTCCCGGATCGGCGCCTCGATATCAACATGGGAATGTCATAAAATGTGTACGGAATTCCACGAAATTCCCGGATTGGCGCCTCGATATCGACATGGGAATGTCGAAAAATGTGTCCGGAATTCCGCGGCATTCCCAGATCGGTGTCTCAATATCGACCCAGGAATGTCAAAAAATATGTCCCGAATTCCACGACATTCCCGGATCGGCGCCTTGAAATTGATCTGGCAATGTAAAAAAATGTGTCCAGAATTTTGCGACATTCCCGGATCGGTGCCTCGATATCAACATGGGAATGTCATAAAATGTATCCGGAATTCCACGAAATTCCCGGATCGGCGCCTCGATATCGACATGGGAATGTCGAAAAATGTGTCCGAAATTCCACGGCATTCCCAGATCGGCATCTCAATATTGACCCAGAAATGTCAAAAAATATGTCGCAAATTCCGCGACATTTCCGGATCGGCGCCACGATATTGACGTGGGAATGTAAAAAAAAATGTGTCCAGAATTTCGTGACATTCCCGAATCGGCGCCTGGATATCGAACCAGGAATGTCGAAAAATGTATCCCGGATTCCGCGGCATTCCCGGATCGGCCCCTCGATATCCACCCAGAACTGTCGAAAACTGTGTCCGCAATTCTGTGACATTCCTGGATCGGCGCCACGATACCGACATCAGAATGTCATAAAATGTTTCCGGAATTCCGCAACATTCCTGGATCGGCGCCTCGATATCCACCCGGGAATGTCGAAAAATGTGGCCGTAATTCTGCGACATTCCCAGATCAGCGCCTCAATATCGAAATGGGAATGTCGAAATATGTGTCCGGAATTCCGTGCCGTTCCTGTATCGGCGCCTTGATATCCACCCGGGAATGTCGAAAAATGTGTATAGAATTCTGTGACATTCCCGGATCAGCGCCTCGATATCTACCCAGGAATGTCGAAAAATGAGTCCGGAATTCCACGGCATTCCTGGATCGGCGCGTCAATATCCACCAGGGAATGTCGAAAATTGTGTCCAGAATTCTGTCGCATTTCCAAATCAGCACCTCGATATCGACCCGGGAATGTCATAAAATGTGTCCGGAATTCCGCGGCATTCCCGGATCGGCCCCTCGATATCCACCCAGAACTGTCGAAAACTGTGTCCGCAATTCTGTGACATTCCTGGATCGGCGCCACGATACCGACATCAGAATGTCATAAAATGTTTCCGGAATTCCGCAACATTCCCGGATCGGCGCCTCGATATCGACATGGGAATGTCGAAAAATATATCTCGATTCCGCGACATTCCCGGATTTGCGCCTCGATATCCACCCGGGAATGTCGAAAAATGTGGCCGTAATTCTGCGACATTCCCAGATCAGCGCCTCAATATCGAAATGGGAATGTCGAAAAATGTGTCTGGAATTCCATGATGTTCCCGTATCGGCGCCTTGATATCCACCCGGGAATGTCGAAAAATGTGTGTAGAATTCTGTGACATTCCCGGATCAGCGCCTCGATATCTACCCGGGAATGTCGAAAAATGTGTCCGAAATTCCGCGGCATTCCCAGATCGGCGTCTCAATATTGACCCAGGAATGTCAAAAAATATGTCGCGAATTCCGCGACATTTCCGGCGCCTCAATATCCACCAGGGAATGTCAAAAATTGTGTCCAGAATTCTGCGGCATTCCCGAATCAGCACCTCGATATCGCCCCGGGAATGTGAAAAAATGTGTCCGGATTCCGCAACATTCCCAGATCGGCGCCTCGATATTGACATGGGAATGTCATAAAATGTGTCTGGAATTCCGGAACATTACATGAGAACATAAGAACATAAGAAGAGCCATGCTGGATCAGGGCAAAGGCCCATCTAGTCCAGCTTCCGGTATCTCACAGTGGCCCCACCAGATGCTTTTGGAAGCGCATGAGACTAGATATCTGTCTCCTGATACCACTCCCCTGCATCTGGCCCTTGAAGTACCCTGGTTTTAAGCCTGGAGATTACACATCTCCATCATGGTTTGTAACCTGTGATGGACTTTTCCTCCAGGAATCTGTCCAATCCCCTTTTGAAGGCATCCAAGCCAGATGCCATCACCACATCCTGTGGCAGAGAGTTCCATAGACTAACAACGCGCTGGGTGAAAAAATATTTTCTTTTGTCTGTTCTTACTCTCCCAACCTTCAATTTGAGTACATGTCCCCTAGTTCTGGTATTTTGTGAGAGGGAAAAGAGCTTCCCTCTATCCCCTCTATCGGCGTCTGGAGATCGAAATGGGAATGCCGAAAAATGTGTCCAGCATTCCATGACATTCCCGGATCGGCGTCTCAATATCGACATGGGAATGTCGAAAAATGTGTCCAGAATTCCGTGACATTCCTGGATCAGCGCCTCGATAGACACCCTGGAATGTCTAAAAACGTATCCGGAAATCCGCGATGTTCCCGGATCGGCGCCTCGATACCCACCAGGGAATGTGGAAAAAGGTGTCCGGATTCCGCAACATTCCCTGATTGGCGCCTCGATATCCACCCGGGAATGTGGAAAAATGAGTCCGGAATTCCACGATGTTCCCGGATTGGCGCCTCGATATCCACCCGGAAATGTCGAAAAATGTGTCAAGAATTCCTCAGCCTTCCCGGATCGGCGCCTCGATATCTACCTAAGAATGTCGAAAAATATGTCCGGACTTCCGCGGCATTCCCGGATCGGTACCTCGATATCGACCCAAGAATGTAGAAAAATGTGTCCAGAATTTCACGACATTCCCGGATCGGCGCCTTGATATCAACAAGGGAATGTCGAAAAATGTGTCCGGATTCCGCGACATTCCCGGATCGGCGCCTCGATATTGACATGGGAATGTCATCAAATGTGTCTGGAATTCCACGACATTCCCAAATCGGCGTCTCGATATTGATATGGGAATGCCGAAAAATGTGTCCGGAATTCCATGACATTCCCGGATCGGCACCTCGATATCGACATGGGAATGTCGAAAAATGTGTCCGGAATTCTGCGGTGTTCCCGGATCGGCGCCTCGATATCCACCCAGGAATGTGAAAAAAATGTGTCCAGAATTCCACGACATTCCCGGATCGGCGCCTCGATATTGACATGGGAATATCATAAAATGTCTCCGGAATTCCGTGACATTCCCAGATCGGCGCCTCGATATCGACATGAGAATGTCAAAAAAAGTGTCCCGAATTCCGCGACATTCCCGGATCGGCGCCTTGATATTGACCTGCGAATGTAAAAGAATGTGTCCAGAATTTTGCGACATTCCCGGATCGGCGCCTCGATATCAACCCGGGAATGTCGAAAAATATATCCGGGATTCTGCGGCATTCCCGAATCGGCCCCTCGATATACACTCAGAAATGTCGAAAACTGTGTCCGCAATTCTGTGACTTTCCTGGATCGGCGCCACGATATTGACATCAGAATGTCATAATATGTTTCCGGAATTCCGCAACATTCCCGGATCGGCGCCTCGATATCGACATGGGAATGTCGAAAAATATATCTGGATTCCGCGACATTCCCGGATTGGCGCCTCGATATCCACCCGGGAATGTTGAAAAATGTGGCCGTAATTCTGCGACATTCCCAGATCAGCGCCTCAATATCGAAATGGGAATGTCGAAAAATGTGTCCGGAATTCCGTGCCGTTCCCGTATTGGCGCCTTGATATCCACCCGGGAATGTCGAAAAATGTGTGTAGAATTCTGTGACATTCCAGGATCCGCGCCTCGATATCTACCCGGGAATGTCGAAAAATGAGTCCGGAATTCCGCGGCATTTCCGGATCGGCGCGTCAATATCCACCAGGGAATTTCGAAAATTGTGTCCAGAATTCTGCGGCATTCCTGAATCAGCACCTCGATTTCCACCTGGGAATGTTGAAAAATGTTTCAGGAATTCCGCTGCATTCCCGGATCGGCGCCTCAATATCGACATGGGAATGTCATAAAATGAGTCCGGAATTCCATGACATTCCCGGATCGGTGCCTCGATATCGACATGGGAATGTCGAAAAATGTGTCCGGAATTCTGCGGCGTTCCCGGATCGGCGACTCGATATCCTCCCGGGAATGTGGAAAAATGTGTCCAGAATCCCGCGGCTTTCCCGGATTGGCGCCTCAATATCCACCCGGGAATGTGGAAAAATGTGTCCAGAATTCCATGATGTTCTTGGATCGGCTCCTCGATATGCACCCAGGAATATCAAAAAATGTGTATGGAATTCCGCAGCCTTCCCTGATCGGCGCCTCGATATCTACCCGGGAATGTCAAAAAATGTGTCCGGAATTCCACAGCATTCCCAGATCGGCACCTCGATATCCACCCGGGAATGTTGAAAAATGTTTCAGGAATTCCACGGCATTCCCGAATCGGCGCCTCAATATCGAAATGGGAATGTCATAAAATGTGTCCAGAATTCCCTAGCCCTAACACTAACACTAACACTAACCCTAACACTAACACTAACACTAACACTAACACTAACACTAACACTAACACTAACACTAACCCCAGAGCTACGCTTAACACTTATTCTAACCCTACAGATGAAAATCCAAAAGGACCTTGACAGATTAAAATGCTGGGCCAAATCTAATGGAATGGATTTCAACAGAGGGAAATGTAGGGTGCTACATCTAGGAAAAAAGAATGAATTGCACAGATATAGGATGGCGGACACTTGGCTAGAGAACAGTACTTGTGAAAGGTATCTGAGAGTTTTGGTGGACCACAAATTGAACATGAGTCAGCAGTGTGATGCGGCGGCCAGGAAAGCCAATGCGATTCTTGGTTGCATCAACAGAACCATAGTGTCTAGATCAAGAGAAGTGATAGTGCCACTCTATTCTGCTCTGGTCAGTCCCCACCTGGAGTACTGTGTCCAGGTCTGTGCGCCTCAGTTTAAAAAGGATGCTGACAACCTCGAGCGGGTGCAGAGGAGGGTGACCAGGATGGTTGAGGATCTGGAGGAAATGTCTCATGAGGAACGGCTTAGGGAACTGGGAATGTTTAGCCTTTCAAAAACAAGACTGAGAGGGGATATGATAGCTATGTTTAAATATTTGAAAGGATGTCATCTTGAAGAGGGAACAGGTCTGTTTTCCATGGCTTCAGAGACGAAGACTTGGGGCAATGGTTTCAAACGACAGGAAAAGAGATTGCATTTGAACATTAGAAAGAACTTCAAAAGAGTTAGAGCTGTTCGGCAGTGGAATATGCTGCCACGGAGGGTGGTGGAGTTTCTTTCTTTGGTGGTTTTTAGGCAGACACTGGATGACCATCTGTTGGAAATATTGTGAACGGGTTCCTGCATGGCAAGGCCCTTGAAGTCTCTTCCAACTCTATTATTCTATGATTCTATGATTCTATGAACCTTAAACCTAAACATAACCATAACCATAAAACTAACCAGAGAGATACCCTTAACCTTAACCTTAACCCTAACCCTAACCCTAACCCTAACCCTAACCCTAACCCTAACCCTAACCCTAACCCTAACCCTAACCCTAACCCTAACTCTAACTCTAACTCTAACCCTAACCCTAACCCTAACCCTAACCCTAACCCTAACCCTAACCCTAACCCTAACACTAACACTAACACTAACACTAACACTAACACTAACACTAACACTAAACCTAAATCTAACCCTAACCCTAACACTAACACTAACACTAACCCTAGACCTACGCTTAACCCTAAGACTAACCCTAACCCTAACACTAACCCTAACCATAAACCTAACGATAACCATAACCCTAACCCAAGAGCTAACCTTAATCTTAACCCTAACCCTAACCCTAACCCTAACCCTAACACTAACACTAACACTAACACTAACACCAAAACGAACAATAACACTGGCCCTATTCCTAGCCCTAACCCTAACCCGATCCCTAACCCTAAACCAAGCCCTAGCCCTAGACCTCGACATAGGCATTGTCCTAACCCTAACCCTAACCCTAACCCTAACCCTAAATCTAACCCTAACCCTAACCCTAACCCTAACCTTAACCCTAACCATAACCCTAAACCTAACACTAACACTAACACTAACACTAACACTAACACTAACACTAACACTAACACTAACACTAACACTAACACTAA